>PVKP010020885.1:0-28671 GCA_004027715.1 Plecturocebus donacophilus
ACTGAGTATTGGTTTTATAGTTTTTAAAAACTGTCTGAAAGACAGTGGGGCAGTAAAGTGGCGGGGAGGCACGTGGCCCCCACCGCCTGGGCGGCTTCCAGCCTCACCAGCGAAGCACCACCACCACCACCACGTTGGTGGGAAAGGAGCCACTGTCGCGCTCCCAGGGAGGCTGCCGGGCCTCTGCCCCGTGGAGAGATCACCAGACAGATGACTCACTGGCCAGACTGAATGGATGCTTTTGACAAAGTTGAATCCCCAGTTGCCCTGGAACTCGTTAATCTACGGGAGCTCCTGGGCCTCCACCATACCCAGGGCCTGACGAGGTACAGCCCCAAACGCAATTGCTTGGAGGAGGTTTGGTTTGTTTACCTTCCTCCTTCCCCATTGTGGCTCCTCCCACGCAGGTCCTGGGGCACTCGGGAGCGACCTCCTGCAATCCGCTACCTGCCCGGCACCTCGAGGCCCTCCCACCCAAACCTGATATCCCACACCTATGTTCCCTTCCTTAAAAAAGGCAGGGGGGCTCTGCTTTTATAGATGACTTCATGGTTTATATGTGGATTACATTTGTGTACTTTGGTCCACAAAGAGTTTCTTCACTGTAGCAAAGAATAGTTCAGCTACTGGCTGGCAGCAACCCTGTGGAGAAGTGAGGCTTGTCTCCATTTCATAGAGAAAGGTATGGAGACTGAAAGTCAAACAACTTGCCCCAAATCATGGGGCTTAGGAGCAGTAGAGCCAGGCCGGGAACTCTGATTCCCACCCAGCTCCCCCAGCCACCCCAATGGACCAGCTCCTTCGTTCTCTCAGGCTCCTGTGTGGTGAATGATCTTACTGATGAATTTGCACTAGGGATTGATAGGACCGAGCCCAAATGTCCCACAGTAGATTTCTAACTCCCATGCAAAGTCCACGTTGGGCGCCTGGGAAGTGGGGGCAGGAAGCCTGGAGGGAAGGTGGAGGAGGCGTCCTTGCCCACTGCAGGCCAGGTAAGCAGCTGCCTCCTGCCATACAAGCTGGCCAGGCCCTGACAGCTGAAAGAGGGCTCACGTTGCTGCAGCTGCCCTGGGTACATGGAGGGCTCAGTTGTGAAGCCGGGAGAAATCTGTGCCAAGGACTGTGCTGGGAAGAGCAAGCACAATGCCAAAAACCTGGGGTGGTGGCCTGGGGCTCCAGGAAATAAAGAAAGCAGGGGAGTGTGTGTATGGAGGGACAGGGTCTCATTTTCCACTTGGCTGCTGGGCAGACAGGTCTCTCTAACCTCAGTGCTGCTAGCTCCGGGCACAACTGCCTTCTGCTTCCAGTGACACTTCCTGCTCTGTGGGCACCTGGCACCAGCTTTCTCCCTGGTGTTCATTGGAGGTGAGATGTGCTCAGCTTGCCAGTTGCCACTGAAAAACCTTAAACATCCTTGAGACTGAGCAAACCAAGGCTGCACCTCCATCCCAGGCGGGGAGGGAGACGGAAAGGCTGCAGGCTGACTTGCTGAGGCTCTGGCCCATCCCAGCCTCCAGCCTCTCTGGAGGGAGGCTAACGAAACAGACTGTGGTATAAGGAAGCTCCTTGCTGCTCTTGGCAAGCCAGCATGCCAGGGTGGGGCCAGGGAAGCTGGGTAGCAGAGAGTATCCATATCTTTGACATGAAGTTTGAGGATTTAAGCTGCAGCTGCTCCTAACAGGACAGGTCCTGGATCCCAAATTGCTAGTTTGGGGCACAACATCATGGCCCTCATGCTCTTCTGTCACAGGCACAGGCACAGGCACAGGCATCACCGAGCTCCTTCGCAAAGCTAGGTGATGAAGCTGGAATCCTTACCTACCAAGACAAGCACCCATGAGGCCCGCATTATGGGGACAAATAGGTCATGCGAGGGGCCTGAGACCCCAGTGTCTCCCTTTTCCAAAGTGAGAAAGCTTTATCATTTTGTTTGATCATAAAAAGAAAGCATAATCACTGCAAAACAACTCAAAATACGGAAAAACGCATTCAAACAAAGAACAAGTCCCACAACCAGAGACAACTGCTGTGAACTTTTCACTGGGTTTCAGGTCTTGAGTTAGACACAGGTGGTCACTTGCACAGACATCATCATGCAAGCCCATGGGATGCGGGTTCTACGTTAGCTCCTTCCCCTCAACACTGGCCGTGGCACCACTGTCATGTTAACAAGCAGAGCAACCTGTCTCCACGTCTCAATTCCGCTTCCGTTCCTCAGTGTGGTCTTTTCAGTCTGGGCAGGGGGCTCCTTGCCCACAGCCCCAGTTCTCGGCCATTCCCCTCCCATACCTGTCACCCTCCCCTGCTCTGAGCCAAGAGGCCTCCTGCATGGGAGCAGGTCATTTCCTTCTATGCACATGTAGCCCTTGACCCGAGGGCAAGCTGAGGGTGCTGTGAGGGGCTATGGACGGACAGGAAGCCGGCCGGGCCCTCAGGGACTGTCCACCTGCTGTTCAGTGAAGGGTTGGCTTTGGGCAGGGCTTTCCCATCTCAGGGTCCCAGGTCCCAAGTGTGAAAAGCAACTCCAGGCTCCACACAGCCCTCCAGAGTTGACGTCCCGCTCACCAGGGTGGGACTGGGTGAAGGCCAGATCCAGACGGGGCAGCAAGGCTCCCACACACCAGGAGGGAAAGAGCGTGTTCCAGAGGCTGTGTTCTGGGCCCTCACTTCCCCAGGCCTCTTCCAGGGCTCTTGAGGGGCCCCCGTTTTAGAGCTTTTTCTTAGACAGATCCCCTTAAATGGTATAAATTTCCAACCCTTCAACACCGTTCTCCATCTCCAGCTTATGCCATTGACAATAAAGACAAATAGTTTCCATTTCTTTGAATTAATAACTTATTTGAAATGGAACCAAGAAGAGACATTCAGTGAAACTCTTCCATCTTTGAGGAGAAAAATATCAACGTTTACCGTTTCTGTTATGAAACTCTTTAAAGGGGTGAGTACTTCATCTAATTTGACACCAATAGCAATGTTTGCAGAGATGATGAGAACCAGTTAGAGAAGGAACAACAGATGTCACCCCATCCAGGTTTTCCCAAGCTGGGGTAGAGGTGGCATGGATGGTTCTGGAAGACACAGGCCAGTGCTGAGAGCTGGGTGAGAGGAGGAGCTGGTTTTAAGGCTCCTGGGAGCAAGTAGACCCATGGAACACTCCATCCACCCCTGCCCTCCTCCGGGAATTCCTGTCCATCTCTCCTCCAGGCTTTTCTCTCACAGTGTTTATGCTAGTGGGGCCACGGAAGAGTCCTCAGAGATCACAAGGATTCCTTCCTCTGAGAACCAACCACCACCCCAGGAAGGCTGGGCCTCCAGAGACATTTCATGACCCAAGACCCCACCTTCTGGTCCAGAGGTGGACACAGCCAAAGATGGATGTGTGTCCCCCGGCTCACCTGGTCCCCTGCCTGAACCCAGCAGGCCTGACCCTTGCCATTCCATCCAGTCCCCCATGCTGTTTAGGCGCACTGGGAGCCTGCTCTCAAGGCACCAAAGGGCATGGAGAAGCTCCAGGGATATGTACAGGAACATGGGGACTGGTCAGTGGGGCTTCTGTTCTCCTGTGACCTGTCTTGATGGTCTTCCTCACAGTGACAGTCTTGGCGCAACGACACCTTTTGAGAGCCTCCTTGTTGACAATAGAGCCCTGAGACCTCTGATGGCCACAGATGACCCCCAGACTTGGAGAGGCCATCTCCCGTGCTGGTTTCTCCCAAGCCACAGCTATGCGTCATGTCAGCATTTTGCTAACGGGAACACAGATGTTTTGATGCCTTAGGTCTCTGAAAGGACCAAGCAACTTGCCAAATGTGTGCCTGCTGGCCAAGGCTCGGAGCCCTCAGCGTCTGAGTCATGTTCAATTCGTGAATGTGTTTTCTCCAGAACTTACTTTTATTTTCAACCGAGTCAGAGGCGGGTTATAAATCCTCAACTACTCTTCATGCCAGGGACCTCTACACAGCCCACATATACGAAGACAGAAAGTGGGCGCTTCTGGGGGAAGTGAGAGAATTTCACTTGGGGAGTTGCCCGAGGCCTTTGGATTAGTCAGAACTCTCTACAGAAACAGAAGCAATAGGAAAGAGATGTAGATTATATATACACACACACATGCATACCTATACATATGTAACACTGTCATATATACAACATACTTATTAATATGGAGAGAGAACGAGATTTTTAAGGAACTGTCACGCCATTGTGGGGGTGACCAAAGGCAGAAGAAGGCTGTGGGCAGAGCTCCCACCTTGGGGGACCTCAGTCTTTGGCATGAGGACCACCCATATTAGGAGGCAAATCTGCATGTCTCAAAGGCTGCTGATTTAAATGCTAGTCGTATCTAAACAACCTCTTCCCAGCAACATCTGGACTGGTGCTTGAGCAAATATCTGGAAACCATGTCTTAGCTAAATTGACACATACAATTAACCATGCCAGCTCTCCAGCTGGAGCCTCGCTTTGGGGCTCTGCATCCAGGATGCTCAGGGCACTTTGAGTCTGCATCCTGCTGGCTGCCCATACTTCCACATTTACACTCCAAGCCCCATTCTGGTCTGGTTTTTAAAACAGTCATGGGAGCGATGACAACAACAGCAGCCACCGAGAGCCGGCGCTGCAGACACACGTCACACGGGAACCCTGACAGGCCAGGACGCAGCACCGTTACCACACCCACTTGATGGGGCGGAAGCTGCAGAAGTCCCTGAGCCACAGTGGCCTCTCCAGGACTGAAACCCCAGTGGTGTGCCTTTTCCAAGCCCTGGTGTGGCAAGTTGGCTGGACTCACCTAGAGAGGGATGCACCGAGACTGTCGTGAGCCCTGCCTCCTTCCCCCTCTCACTTTACAGCACCCCCCAAAAGCTTTCGTGTCCACCTTTGGTCACCCTCCCAGCCACCTCTCCCCTGGCCCGTTGGCATTCTTGAGGACAGAAAACAAATTTTAGACAACTTGGGATCCTCAATGCTGAGAACAGGATCTGAGTGTACACTAGATGCTCATTTCAATGAACAAATGAATGAGTGAATGAGGAGTGAAGGAATGAAGTAAGTATGAACCAATGACAATCTCTTGCTCATCTTACCACCCAAACCCCTCTTCCCCACTTCGCCTGCTTGCTGCCCAGGTAACCTTTGTCCAGATGCCACCTGCACCTGTGGACTGGTTTGTGCCTTTCACAGCCTCAGTGTTAACTTCAGCAAGTCTCTGAGGCCCCCAGTGCCCAAGCCAAGCAAGGAAGTTGGGGTCCACACACATGGCATCCAGTAGCTGCAATCCCTTCCTAGGTACACAAGCCTGGCACGTGAATCTTCTCCTCACATCCCACAGCCTGAAGGCCTCCCACCTACCAGCAAAAATGGCAGCACATTTTGCCTATTTCCATTTGGGATTTAACACAATATGAATACAAAAGAGAGAAAGTTTAGTGGATAAGGAATCAAAGAAGGCAACAATGAAAAACTAATACATTCTGTCAGCTCCACGGTGAAGAGTTTCCCTTTATTTTCAGGGGCAAGGAGACTTTTTGTGGAACTTAGGCAGGGGCGTGATGTAGTCCGGCCTCTGACCTCTGTCTTTGGGAAATACAGATTTTACGAAAGCAAGAGAGGATGCAGGGAGGGGAGGGGGTCAGGACTGCCGAGGTGCAGGAGAGGAGGATTTCTGTTGCCCCGTTCCTGACCCACTCAGAAACACTTGGGATTTTCCCCTGAGAGAGAATAGGAAAATCTGAAAACACACCCCACTTTTTATTTAGTCTTCACCACCATCTAGGTTAGTTACCCGAAGAATAAAGACTCCAAGGCTCAGGACCCACACAACGTGCCCAGGCACACAGCAGTCACTCGATCCTTCCCCTTCGCGTTTGCCCATGCTGCCTGTGGGATCCAGGCCTTCTTACCACAGACTTCCACACGTGATTTCCACCTCGGGGCCTTTGCAATGGCTGGGTCCTCTGCCCAGGGAATCTGCCCCCAGGTCCTTTAGAGTTGAGTCCTCTAGAGCTGTCTTGCTACTTCGACTTAGAAATCACCTCCTTAGAGAGCTGCTACCTGCTTGCTTAACCTGGAGTAGGCTCATGGCCACCCTCCAATGCAGCACCCTGCTCAGGCAATCGTTGTCCTTCTGATATTTTTCTAATTCGTCTGGCTTTCCTCTTCCTGCTTGGTGAGCTAAGTGGCAGTGGGGACTGTGTCAGCCGCATCTTTCTCTCTCCTGTCGCATATTGAGCATTTCTTATGGACCTGGTCTTTGAATATAATTCATTTCTTCAGCTATGACCCCAGGAGATGGGAATGTCTGTTATCTCCACTGTTCAGAGGAAGAAACTGATTCACAAGGGGCAGGAACTTGGCCCAGATCAGTCAACCAGGAAGGATCCGAGCCAAGACTGAGCCAGGCCTAGGAGTCTGCACCACTTGCTGCGCCGCCTCAGGCTCTACTGCCTCCCAGAACAGCGTCTTTCCCAGGCTAGCCTCTCAGGACATAGTTGTGGGATGAGCACATTATCTTACTAGTTAGATTCTTTTTGCCATGCAATCATAGAAAAGGCCGAAACTGCAGGAGCACTGAGGCGATGCTAACATGTCTGTATGTTTTTACACTACAGTCTGAGCTTCTCTGGATGCTTTTTTTTTTTTTTTTTTTTTCGCTTCTGATACTGCAAAGACCCTGTCTTGGAGCTCGGTGGTCCTCTCTCTTGGTTCAAATCCACCTGGGTTTCATCTGATGCTCTCAGCTCCCCAAGGGCAGGTGAGGCTTTCTGGGCAATGCAATCAGTTGCTGGTCTTGCTCTCTGACCCCAACCCCTCTTCAGAGATGGGGTGAACATGGGGAAGGGTTGGTCCAGGGCTCACAGCACCCTCCCCTTCCATCTAAGGTCCAGAGGCAACTGATCTCCAGCAGAAGGGAAAATGTCTCAGATAGTGGCCAACCAAATGGCAAGAGCGGGGCCGAGGATGGCCTGGGGACTTTCCAGTTCCCTCCCAGTCACCACCAACATCCCCCATGCCTCTGATCATGTCTCAATCTTAGTACTTAGGACTTAGGAACCCAGCCCCACGTTGAGTTCCTTGGATCTCACTTGCCACCGAGGCTGCCTCCTTTGAGAGATTCTGGTGCCCAGAGAGGCACACATTTTCCTATATATAAGAGGGGAGATGATTACTTCCTTGAGATACAAATTTTACTTACTTAAGTTACAAATCATACTTGAGACTTGTACAAATGGATGGGTTTGGGTCCAGTCAAATTATGGGTGCTTATTTTTTCTTTAATGAAAACGTGTGTCATGTCCTATTTTAGGTTTCAGGCAGTTACTGAAGAGCATGGAAGGTGCTGGCAGGGAGTTTGAAAGGATAAAGAAAGTTTGACCCACTCCGAGAGTCTTCCCTGGAGCCAGCCCCAGGGCTGCACAAACCTTTGCCTCTATGGGTCAGGGGAGAGTGGCCAGCACAGTCAGGCCTCTGTTAACAGCTGTTCCCCAACATGGATACTGTTCCTGGCACAGCTGGCTGAGAGACAGGTCTGAGGCAGCATACAGAGAGAAGGCTGGTGACCAAAGGGAAGGGAAGCAGCTTCAAAGGCATCTGGCTTGGTCTGCCTGGAATCAAATCTAGTGCCAAATAGGATTCCCCAGGGTGGGCAGGCCTGGGAGGACATCCGTTCCTGATGGAAAGACTCCAGGCTAGCCCAAGAAACCACTGAACTGGCTGGCCATGTCTCCTTTCCCAGTGGGCCATGGTGTGGACCAGGCCCCCCAACACTCGCTGCTCAATGTCCCCAGGGCCAGAAATGACCCCAAGGGAGCAAGGGGGCTTCTATTCTCCTCTGCAGTCAGGGCTGCCCTTGACAGGATGTAGATCTCATTCACGAATGTGCCAGGGAGAAGTGGAGGCTGCTAGAGAAAGCAGAAGATGCCAGAAGGACCTTCCTGTCACCACCCTGCCCTGATTCCACCCATTTGTCTAAACACAGGTGCCTTGGTGAGTAAGTCTCTGGGTCACCATGATGGAAGATTTGCAAAAATCACCCCAGATCTTCCTCCCTGTGCCAACACCATATGCAAGGAGACTCTGCTTTCTTCTCATCAAGAAGGAAGTCTGTTTTCTCACCTTACATATCTGGGCTGGCCGTGTGGCTTGCTTTGGCCAACAGGATACAGTGGAAGTCATGTTCCAGTTCCAAGGCTGGGTCTCAAGAAGCCTGTGAGCTTCTGCTCGGTCTTGGTGCTCTACCACCATCACAACCACCACCATCACCACCACCACCACCATAACCATGAAGAAAGCCCCAGCCCACTTCCTGGAGGATGAGAGGCCTTGTGGAGCCGAGACCGCATGTACCAGAAGAGCTGCCCTAGACCAACTATCCCCAGCTAGCTTGGTAGCTGACCACAGACAAACCAGCAAGCCCAGTCCAGATGAGCTGAGCCTGGCCCTGACTAGCACATCAGCCCGGCTGAGCCCGGCTCAAATTGCTACCCTGGTCTGCCAACTTCAGATCCATAGCTGCTCTTTCAAAACCAAAGCAGGACTGTCTGTTTTATTCCCAGTGCCTGGGCCATTGTAGGCACCAAATATCTGTTTTATGAAATACCTCATTTTAGATAGAGGCATTTATTTCAGATCGATAGATCGAAATGATTCATAAGCCCCTGCTGTTTCAGCTCATCTTCATGTGTTAGTATTAAAATCTCTACTTCAGGATTAGTGAACACTCCTGGTGCTAAGACAAGGGCAGACACTCCTGTCAATCATGGTGTCCTTTCATGCCAAGCTCTAGAGTGACTGACAAGCCATCTCAACCTGGACTCAAGGCAGTCCCAGGCAGTTCATCCGAATAGGCAGCTAAATTGACCCTGAGGAGCTGACTTCACAGGCCATCCTAGGCCAGGAAGGAACAAGCTTTTGTTTTCATTTTTTCACCCTTCAGCTCATTTTTTTTCTCAGACCAAGAAATCAGTCTCAAGTCCTGCTCCAGCTCGAGGCCTTGGTTTTCTCTAGGAAGTCAGCGGGGAGGAGAGCTGGGGGGCAGTGAGTCAGAGAGAGCACGGTTAGCTTTCCTTCTCTCACTTCCTCCTCTGGCCTTGCTCCCAACTGTAGGATTCAGCCACCACTTTCTTGGCCACAGCAGATCCCCCACCTACGACCTGGGATCAAGATGCTACTGTTGGCTGCTTTAAAGTTTCCGTATAGAAAAAGTGTGATATCTACTGTAGGCAAGTGATTTGACAAGCCCAGCAATAATGAGTTAAAAATCATTTTCCTAAGGATGTGTTCAAAAAAATAAAGGAGTAAGCCAAAGAAAGAGGAAGACGTGATCTCAAAAACATAGACTCCAGCTCAGGGTAGTTAAGGAGGCTCTCTCCCAAAGCCCCTGTGTAGCCGCAGGGCCACAAGCCCAGGGAGGGCAGCAAGGCGGGAGTCGAAGGCAGAGAGGCCTGGGGAGTCTGGGCTCTAGGGACAAGTAGCCCTGGCAGAACACTGACTGGGAAGGAGATCCTGGAAACAACTGTGCTTGTGTAGACAGCAGACTGGGTCAAAAGGGAATAAACTCTAGGAAAATTAAAAAGTTACACAAGAAAGGAAATTAATCATGAGACTGTTTGGCTCTGTGGTGGATTATGGAACAAAGTATTCATCTGTCATTACAGGAGACCAATTGTGTAGAAATGCAGAGTGGTCCCCAGGGTATTTAGAAGTAGTTGCCTTGAGAGAGAGAGGTGCCATAGACCAATTTCTTGAAAGATACAAACTGCCCAAACTCACCCCAGGGAAGAAAAGTTGCTAACCTAAATAGCTCTGTATGTAAGAAATTGAATTCACAGTTAAAACTTTCCAGAAGTCTCCAGGCCCACATGGTTTCATGGGTAAATTCTACCAGACATTTCAAGAACTGGCACCAATTCCACACCGTCTCTTCCAGAAGACAGAAAATCCACCTTATTAACAGACTAGAGAAAAACCACAGGACCATATCAAGTGAAGTAGAAAAAACGCAAGTGAAAAAATTCGACATCCATTCATAATAAATATTGCATCAAACTAGGGCAAGAAGGAAACCTTAGCCAGGCAAACAACACCTACAAAAAACCTCCAGCCAGAACCAAACTTAATGTTGAAAAATTAAATCCTTTCTTCCTAAGTTCTAGAACAAGGCAAGAATGTTCACTCTCCTATTAAAAATTGTACTTGAAATTTTAGTCCATGTAATAAGGCTAAATACATAAATAAGTGACACATACATTAGAAAGGAAGAAATAAAACTGCTCTAATAAATAGATGACATGATTGCCCACGTAAAAAAAATCTCAGGAAATGTATTTTTTAAAATTCCCTATAAATAATGATTGAGTTCCACAAGGTCACAAGATACAAGGTCAACACAGAAAAGCCCACTGGATTTCTCTATACTGGGGATATATACTTGGAAATGAATTTTTTAAAAAATTATTTATAATAGGCTGGGCGTGGTGGCTCACACCTGTAATCCCAACACTTTGGAAGGCCGAGGTGGGCGGATCATGAGGTCAGGAGTTCGAGACCAGCCTGACCAACATGGTGAAACCCCGTTTCTACTAAAAATACGAAAATTAGCCAGGCGTAGTGGCGTGCACCTGTAATCACAGCTACTTAGGAGGCTGAGGCAAGAGAACTGCTTGAACACAGGAGGCGGAGGTCGCAGTGAGCTGAGATGGTGACACTGCACTACAGCCTGGGTGACAGAGTGAGACTCTGTCTCACACACACAAAAAATATTTAAAATAGCTTCAAAAATGAAATTATTAGGTATAAGTCTAACAAAGCATGTTTGTGTTGAAAACTAAAAAATACATATATACTGATGAAAGAAATAAAAGAATATATAAGTAAGTAGAAAGGTATATTGTGTTCACAGATTGGAAGACTCAATACATTTAAGATGCCAATTCTCCTCTAATTGATCTATAGATTTAATGCAATCCCAATAAAAATTCCAGTATATATATAATATATATATATTTATATATGTATATAAATATATATATATTTAAGATGGAGTTTCGCTCTTCTTGCCTAGGTTGGAGCACCATGGTGCATCTCAGCTCATAGCTCACTGTGACCTCTGCCTCCCGGGTTCAAGCAATTCTTCTGCCTTAGCCCACCAAGTAGCTGGAATTACAGGCATGTGCCACCATGCCTGGTTAATTTTGTATTTTTAGTAGAGACGGGGATTTCATCCTGTTTGCCAGGCTGGTCTCAGACTCCCTCAGGTGATCTGTCCACCTTGCCCTCCCAAAGTGCTGGGATTATAGGCATGAGCCACCATGTCCGGCCAGTAGAATTTCTTGTAGATAAAGACAACTGATTCTGAAATTTTAACGGAAAGGCAAAGAAATTAGAATAGCCAAAGGAAACTTGAAAAAAAAGAATACAGTTGGAGGACTCACTTTACTCAATTTTAAGACTTACTATAAAACTATAGTAATCAAGGTAAGTGTGTTATTGTCAGAAATTTTCCCATACATGTATGATGAACTGATTTTTGACAAAGTTGCTAAGACAAGTCAATGGCAAATCAGCAGTCTTTCAACAACAGATGGTGTTGGAATAATTGGATATTCACATGAGAAAGTAGCCCTCAACATGAATCTCACACCTTATTTTTTTTGAGATGAAGTTTTGCTCTTGTTGCCCAGGCTAGAGTGCAATGGCACAATCTCGGCTTACTGCAACCTCCACCTCCAGGATTCAAGCCATTCTCCTGCCTCAGCCTCCTGAGTAGCTGGGATTACAGGCATGCACCACCATACCTGGCTAATTTTGTATTTTTTTTAGTAGAGATGGGGTTTCTCCATGTTGGTCAGGCTGGGCTCAAACTCCTGACCTCAGGTGATCTGCCTGCCTCAGCCTCCCAAAGTGCTGGGATTACAGGTGTGAGTCACCGTGCCCGACCCTTATTTTTTAAAAGTAACTCAACATGGGTCATAATAAAAATGCAAAACTATAAAAATTTTAGAAGAAAATTTTCACAACCTGAGGTTAGACCAAGAGTTCTTAGACTTGACACCCAAAACACAACCCATTAAAATAAAAAATTGATAAACTACACTTCATTGAAATTTAAAATTTTTGCTCTGCAAAAGGCACTGTTAAGCTACAAACTGAGAAAAAATATTTATAACTCACATATCCAAAAAAGGACGTGTATTTAGAAAATATAAAGAGTGCTCAAAATTTATTAAAAACAATCAGGGTTTGCCTGTAATCTCAGATACTCCAGAGGCTGAGGCCAGAGGATCACTTGAGCCCAGGAGTTCCATGCCTGGCCTGGGCAACATAGCAAGACCTTGTCTCAAAAAACAGAAAGAAAGAAAAGAAAACAAACAAACCATTTTTTTTTAATGGGCAGAAGGCTTGAACAGATGTTTTGCCCAATAGACTATTTGGCAAATAAGCACATGAAGAGATGTCCAATGTCATTAGTCATTACAGAAATGGAAATTAAAACCACAATGAGATACCACTACATACTTACTAGAATGACTTGGAGAAAGATTAACCAACCTGAGAACTTTAAGTGCTGGTCAGGATGCAGTGTAGTGAGGTCTTTCACAGAGGTAAAGTGGTAAAACTAATACGGAACATAGGTGGGCGGTTTCTTACAAAGTTAAACACACATATACTCCATGACCCAGCAATCCCACTCCCAGGTGCTTACATAAGAAATGAAAATACATTCACATGAAAAGCGTATGTGAATGCTTATACCAGCTGTATTCACAATTGCCCCAAACTGGAATGACACCACGGGTGGGTATTGTTCTGTGGGTGAACTGATAAACAGTAATACACCCACGCCATGGGGCACCACTTAGCAATAAAAAGGAGCCTATGGCTTGGATGTCTTAGACTCATTACACCAAGTTAACCCTTTTCCTACTTAGAAAAAGAAAGTGCAGCTTCCTGCCATCGCTCATTTAATTTTACAGAAACATGCTCTTTGAGGTTGAAGCAAATCTGACTGATCATCAATGTGAAAATAAAACATAAAAACTGTTCTTCTAGTTATTTCTAAGCATAACTAACATCAGAATTATCTGAATCATCAGAATCATCTATTTTGGAAAAATCGGATGTATCAATTGAATCTTTGGCCAACAACTGTTCCAGAGCAATGTTAATATCACGCATAGGAATGCTATGTTTTCTAGGATTTGACATTTTCAGCGATCAAGAATTATCATATTTTATAAATGGAAATGTCACTACTAAGAACAGAATGCTATAAACAGAATGATGTCTGTTGTTTCCAAAGCTGATATACTAGAGCGATGTGAAAATAATAAAAGCGACATATTTTGTGGCAAAGTTATCTCGAGGTAAACGCTGAAGCCACGAGCACTGCCGGCTGGTATTCTCAGGGCAAATGGGAGTAAAGAAACTAAACTCAAAAGGCCATGTACTCTTTTCCATTTATTTGACATTGTGGAGGCCAGGTGCATTGGCTCACACCTATAATCTCAGCACTTTACAAGGCTGAGGTGGGAAGATTGTTTGAGTCCAGGAGTTTGAGACCACCCTAGACAACATGGCAAAACCCTGTTGCTAAAACAAAATAAAATAAAAAATTGTATGACGTGATGGAGAAGATAAAATTGTAATGATAGAGAATAGACCAGTGCTGCCAGGGCTGGGATGGGAAGAGGGTGCAATTTGACAGAGCAGCGTGATGTAGCTTTGTGGGCGGTGGAACTGTTCTGTATCCTGCTTGTGGTGGTGGTTGCCACGCATAGGATATAGTTCCATGGTTAAAATCATGAAACTATACATGAACAACATTTATTTTTATTTAATTATAAAAAGCAATGTATCGGATGGGAGGAGGCAACTAAAAGAATGAACCTCTCATGGTGGAATTTGGAGCCCGGTGACATCTGATCACAGGGAGAGGGTTGGAGATGGAAGCCTGCTGAAACACTGTAGCGGCTCCCCACACAGGTGAGGAGGCGGCTGGGACCATGCACCCCCTGCCCACCCAGAGCTACTGTGGGCTGAAGGTGAGGTGCAAGAGGATCATTAGATGTTTGCTTTGGTCTCCCCAGCAAGGTGTTTCTCTTCCAGTGGGAAGGCCACAGGGTGGGCACAGTGTTGAGAAAGGGCTCCTGTTCTGTGCACACCCCATACTTCTCAGCCTCCCTTCCTTCCCTATGACTTCCTGCTCTTCATCAGCCAGGGACAAAAACCTGCAAAGTGCTGATGAGAGGGAAACAGTGGATAGCCTCAGAGGCCAGCAGGAGAGAGACGAGACTCCATCCCTGCAGGAGCACTGCTCTGGACTCCCCTCCCTTGTTACACACACACAATCACACAGACACACACAATTGCAGGCACCAATACACAAAGACATGTGCATACCCAATTACACACACATCACAGATATGCACACACACATACACCCACCATCACACATACAATAACTCATTCACACGGACACATGCACACACAACCATAGGTACCAACACAAAAAGGTGCGTACACACAACTACACACAGACACACATACATCCACTGACACACACACACACACACGCCCATCATGTTACCCTCGAGCTGTCACCTAATGCACAAAGCAAGCACATTTCCTGGCAAACAGGAACCCCAGACAGGGCTGTGGCCTGCCCCCACGAGGAGCACCACAGCCTCCATCTAGAGCTCCTTGGATTTGGTGTGTCGCTGGGCCATGGCCAAGGAAGCCCATCCTCATGCCTCCCACCTGACCCATCCCATCTCCTCCATGGCAAGAGATGATCCTGTGGGCACAGTTCATTCTCCAAATTTGCTGAGTCTCCACCAGCCAACAGCTCTTACTGCTTGGTTCAGGAGTCCTGGGCCTCGTGCTACTTTTAGGCCAGGTGGTTTGCTGCCCTTGGAACCCTGTAGTGGGAATACAGACAATAAATCTGAAACCTACCAAAATACATCATTCCAAATGATGATCAGTCCTATGCCAGAGCCCTTCAGGGGACCCACATAGAAAATACAGGAACTGGCCTGGCATGGTGGCTCACTCCACGTAACTGGCCTAATTCCAGCACTTTGGGAGGCCGAGGCAGGCAGATCACCTTGAGGTCGGGAGTTTGAGACCAGCCTGAGCAACACGGAGAAAGCCCATCTCTACTAAAAATACAAAATTAGCTGGGTGTGCTGGCACATGCCTGTAATCCCAGCTACTCGGGAGGCTAGGCAGGAGAATAGCTTGAACCCGGGAGATGGAGGTTGTGGTGAGCCGAGATGGCGCCCCTGCACTCCAGCCTGGAAGACAAGAAGGAAACTCCACCTCAAAAAAAGAAAGAAAGAAAGAAGGAAAGAAGGGAGGAAGGGAGGGAGGGAGGGAAGGAGGGAGGGATGGGAATGAAGGAAACAAAGAAAATACAGGGACAGAGAGGGGACTTGTTTAGAGTAGAGAGAGGTTTGGAAGTCCTCTGTGGAGGATTGCTTATTTGAGCAGACCCAAAACATGGAAGGAGTCAGGTAACGCTTGTTCCAGCATAAACCAGGCCCTGAGGCCTCCTTTATAATTCACCTTTTAAGCTGGCCTGGACAGGGTCAAGGGTGGAGAAGGGGAGACCCCGGTCACATAGGACTGTAGGTGAAAGAGAGTTTCACTAGAATTTCTAAATGAACATCTATGGGCAATCTTTTTTGTTCCCTCTCCCCTCAGAAAGCACCTGAGACAGGTGTTTTGCAGGTAAAGACAGTAAGGTTTAGAGGATAAGAAACCTGGGAAAGCCTGGATGTGGCAGGACAGGGATTGAACCCAGAAGTTCCAGGTACAGAGTCTGGGTGAGTTCACTTTGCCTCTGCAGCAGCTGCAAACATATGACAACTATCTTGGTTGCACCTGGTTTCTGGGTAACCTTGAGAGACAGGTGTTTGCCTCATTCCCTGAGCAGCAAAGATCACACGATGGCCGGGCCTGGCTCCCAAGCATCTATCTCACATCCTGTCCGCTCTGCCTCCTTGGAGCCTGGGCTGGGGAGCAGGCTTAGGGATGGACCCATCTACGCTTCTAGCATTGGGCTCTAAGTCTGAGGTGGGGTTTTATTTTGTTCTGTAACCTGCAAAGTTGGTGGGAGACCCCATTGCTCTGTTGGGTGGGTTCAGCGTGGCCCCAGACTGGGTCTCTGCTGCCTGGTCACTGAGTTGCTCCCTGTGGCGGCCCCTCACCATCTTCTGCACTAACATCACCACATCTGGCCTGAGCCAAATTCTGCCTGCCTGGAATCCCTTCTGCACCCCAGGGGCTTCCAGGTGGCCATGGGCATGCCTGCCTGGCCCAGGAAGTCAATCTCCTGCCGGAGAGTATGGACAAGAATCTGAAGGGAAGGAAGAAATCTTGGAGCCCAACAAGAGAGACTGGGTTTATTCCACTCATGTCTGATTGTGTGACCTTGAATAAGTCCCACCCTCCCTGGGCCTCAGTTTCATCATCTGCAAAATGGGGATAACAGTCCACACCTCACAGGGTTGCTTCGGGAATGAAGTGCCTGGAAGATACCCCACAGGGAGCCTGCGATGCACCAGGTACTCAGGAAGCATGGTCTGTTGGCATTGTGGGGGTAGCGGGTTGGCAGTCCAGCTGGGCCCCTCACACAGGTAGGCAGTCCCTGGCTGCCAGGGTTACTCTGCTGCATGCGGGCTTTGGACTCGGCAATTCAAGTTCTTACCTTAATTTTAAAAATCAGTTGCTATAAACGTGAATCTGGTCAAGTATGAAATAAATAAATCCAGTGGGATTCGAACAAATGCCAATGGAAAGAAGAGAAAAATTAAACAGCAAGCTGCCTGTATGTGTGAAAGAAAATGTGGTCCCACGTCCCTGCTTCAGAAACCTCCCGGTCACCTCTGCCTTGGAAATGCCACGAACTGCCAAGAAAGTCTTATGAGTGTTCTAGTGTTTCGGTTGGAAATTTAAATGTCGGAGTTTGGAGGGCGGGGACATTCTCTAAGCTAATCGAGTGACCCGGAGCTCTCATGGAGACCCAGGAAAGACCAGTGTCTTAAATCCCGGAGAAGTCTTCCTCCTCCCGGCGGTTCTCACGCGGAGCCCTCTCCCCTGATGGACCGACGCTTTCGCACCAACTGCTCGGCCAGCCCTGCCCGGATCCTCTCAGGCGCCCGGCCCGGGATGCCGCTGAGATGACAGACGCGGGACCCTGTACCTCTCTCGGAAAATTGACCCCCAGCCCAGGCATCGCTCCAAGCTCCCAACCCAGGCATCCGAGTAGAAAGTGGCAAACCTAGGTCCCCCGGCCTTGGCGCTGCCTCCCCTGCGCGCGGGACAGGGGAGAGAGGCGGGAGGGACACTGACCTGGGAAGCCCGCGGCTCCGGGCAGGCGAGGAGCAGCAGCACAAGGAAGAGCGCGCGCGGAGAGCTGGGCACCATCTTGCCAATCGCAATCTTGCCGCTTGGGAGGGGAAATAACTTTGTCTGCCTCCCCTGCCGAGTTTGTCCCAGCGGCGCGGCAGACGCCCCTGCAGGGTGCCGGGCGCCGCGCGGCCCGTGGGCGGCTCGGGCAGGGAGGGAGGCGGGGAGGCGGGAGGCTCCGGAGCGCCGTGCGGGCCGCGGGTCCAGGTGCGCGGGCCACGAGCGTCCGCGGCTGCCCGCACGAGACAGTCCGGGCGAGGCGGGAGGCGCCAGCCCCTTGGCTAAGGCCGAGGGAGGAGGGGCTGCCGGCCGGGAATGCGCCTGGGAGCGCGCCCAACCCGCGCGGCTCCCCAAGGAGGCCGGGCACGACGCCGAGGACGAGGGCGGGCATCCTCAGGGCCTGGCAGGGATGCGCGGCGGGCGCCCCGCACATGTGCGGATGACTGGAAGCGCACCCTGGGCAGGTTCACTCCTGACTGTCCCATTTCCCAACCAAGGAGACTGAGGCTCAGTCACCAAGGAAAGTGGCGGAACAGAAACCCAAACCCAGCTCTGTCCTACATAAAAGCCCAAGCGACACCCTCCTCCAGGACATTCCGAGAAGGGGACCAGGCGAAAGACTTCATAAGCCTGACATGGAGTGGACTGATTTCTCCATCCGAATAAACTAGTGTCCCTTTCAATAATGCAATAGGGGTGCGATAACACGCGCGCACAGTGAGTAGATACACAGTGACACAGTGAGTGGATCTACAGCCCTTCTCCTGATTCAGTCCTTCTGCTCGAGGGAAGGAGAAACTCAGTTTAAGAGGAGACCATGTTCTTGAACATTGCATGCCTTGCTAAAGTCAAGTCAGGAAGTGCCGGGCGGCATGAGCCGTCTGAAGTCCCCTGCCGTCAGGGCTGTGGCACAACAGATGCCTCAGACCCGAGCTCCTGGAAGGCGTGATTGACGTTCTTCCTGGAAGGTTTTCTGAAAGCAGCCCCTGCGGATGTCCCGGGACACACAAGTCTGGTCAAGCCCCAGATCGCTTTTCCTTTTCCACATTTTACTTTGTTGAGCCCACTCAGAGCTCAAGGAATGGAGAGCCCAGAAGACTGCCACTGCAGAGCAGGAACTGTTTTCCAGGGGAGGCCCGAAAGGAAGCTTGGAGTTCCGGCTTAAGTCCCTTCAAACTGCAGTAGCAAAATACCATGAGCTGAGTGGCTTATAAACAACAGACTCGTATTTCTTACAATTCTGGAGGCTGGGAGGTCCAAGATCAAGGTGCCAACAGAATAGGTGTTTGCTGAGGGCCTGAGTTCTGGTTCCCGTGTCCTCACAGGAGCAAGGAAGCTCTCTGGGGCCTCTTTTCTGAGGGCACTAATCCCATTTGTGAGGGCTCTGCACTCATGACCTAGTCACCTCCCAAAGGACCCACCTCCTAATGCTATCATCTTGAGAATGAGTTTTGCAACACGTAAATTTAGGGGAGACACCAACATTCAGAACCTAGCCAGTGCCCCAGAAAGCAGGGGTCATGGTTCAGGCTGGCCTCCTGGGCATTCGTTGCCCAGGAAATCCTACAGTGCTGCTTCCCCGACCTTCCTGTGCAAAGGAGGTGGAACGGGACCCATGTAATCTTTTTTTTTTTCTTTGAGACAGATCTTGCTCTGTTGCCCAGGCTGGAGTGGAGTGGCCTGATCTCTGCTCACTGCTTGAACCTTGCCTCCCTGGTTCAAGCGATTCTCCTGCCTCCGCCTCATGAGTAGCTGGGACTAGAGGCGCCTGCCACCACGTCCAGCTAACTTTTTTATGTTTTTAGTAGAGATGGAGTTTCTCCATGTTGGTCAGGCTGGTCTTGAACTCCTGACCTCAAATGATCCACCCACCTCAGCCTCTCAAAGTGCTAGGATTACGGATGTGAGCCACCATGCCCAGCAAGGAATCCATGTAATCTTATTTTGCATTCCTGATTGAACATCCTGAAGAAAGACACGGTCAGACTCCTGCTTCTCCCTGTCCAGAGAGGACGGGACAGCATGGCCCTATTCCAGGACAGCCTGTGGAGATTGTGGTTTTCTGCCTCGCTCTCTTGTATGTCCCCTCTGTCTCTCTGTCCTTTGCCCTATTCTTGAAAAGTTTCCTCCTGGTCAGCTTTGCTGCTTTCATTAATATTTTGTGTCCTATCACACTTTGTGTTGTTTACATGGCAACCTTCTTTGGAAGGCCAGCTGTCCTGGCTCTCAGCCTTGTTCTGGCTGTGCGCTGGGAATCAGACATTGGGCAGATACAAGCAAACCTTCTTTTCTCTTCTCCTGCCCTTTCTGTGGAGTCATAAACCTGGAAGAGATTCTTGATTTCACAGATGAAGAAGCAGAAGCGGGGCATGGCTGACTGACTTTCCCAAAGTATGCAAACTCTGGCCTCAAGATCCCTCCTCCCAGAGCCGTGCTGTTTCTAGGACAGACTACCTTTGACTTGATCCCACCTTTCACTTTAGGGATACTATGTTACTTAAATATATGATCACAAGATTTCAAGAATTTTATTTATAGAAATGGGGGGTTCTTTTTTTTTTTTCTTTCTTGTTTTTTGTTTTCTTGGGTTTTTGCTTTTGTTTTTGCTTTTCAAATATTTCTAAGTTTCAACAGGATTTTTTTCCTATGTAATAATTTCTATTTGTTACCTTTGCCCTATGGCTGCCTTCCCTCTAGTGTTCTGGCATCTGGTCTGAATGAACCTTCTAAGATCTGACTGCCCCAGCAGCACTGTCCTTTCTCTGTCTCTGTCCTCAGCTGCCCTGGATCTGCAGTAATCAACGCAGAGCCTATCAAGCCCAGAACCTACCAAGGCTGTCTATAAGCAGACAGCCATGAAAATAAGCTGGGTGCTCTACTTTAAGCCCCCTAAACCTCACCTTTAACTTAATACAAGGGGCCTATCAGCTATTTTATTCCTCTATTTCCCCTCTATTTAGTTTTCAAGAGGATATTCTTGAGTGTCGGGGGATTGATTTGGTAGGGGTCAACACGTCTACAGAAAGTATTTTAAAAGCCTTTTGGCAGGCAGGATCAGTTGCCATCTCCTGGGATCCATGCTTTGATACACTCATGTTGTCTATGTAACATGGACATGCAACACAAAATGGGAAGATTTGTTGTAGAAATCTGTGTTTAAGACCCTAACAGGGGCTGGGTGCGGCAGCTCACACCTGTAATCCCAGCACTTTGGGCAGCCGAGGCAGGCGGATCCACTTGAGATCTGGAGTTTAAGACCAGCCTAGCCAAGATGGTGAAACCCTGTCTCTACTAAAAGTAACAAAATTAGCCAAGTGTGGTAGCAGGCACCTGTAATCCCAGCTACCTGGCAGGCAGAGGCACTTGAACCCAGGAGGTGGAGGTTGCAATCAGCCGAGATCACACCACTGCACTACGGCCTGGGCAACAGAGTGAGACTCCATCTCAAAAGAAACAAACAAACAACAGCAACAACAAACTCCAGCAGAAGCAGGATCTAGTCTGAAATAATCATTCCAGAGCTATCCTGGGGGCTCCTCTGGGTCCTCCATTGTGCGCCATACCATGTTGCATACCATTTTGGGTCCATGAACTTACTGATTCAACTATGGCTGAGTCTTACTGTCAGCTCATTTGCAGCTGCTTCTCTCCCTTTTCATCCTTTACCCCACACCTGTCTGTGGTTCTAAATGTCATCAACCCCTATGAAGCACCTACAGAGGTCCCAGGAACAAAGCCCAGCATGTTAGCCTGAAAGGGCAACAGGGTAGAAACAGTGTAGGGAGAATGGTCTCGCAGGAGTGCAGTGACGTCATCCAATTCATTCATTACAAAAATGTCTGTCAAGTGCCAACTCCGGGCATGGCCCTGTGCCAACCACTACATTATCACATTACATCTAGAGCTTTAGCTAACAGAACTGTGCAGTCCTGTGCCGAACGTTGAAGAGACTATCTACTTATGTATGATGTCAGGACTGCTAGTTGAAACTGTCCCCCACAGAAAACCGTTTCCAATTTTACAAGATGAAAGTCTGTAGAAAAGCAGATTTCATTGTGCCGTGATTAAAGACCAAATGCCAGTTAACATCTGCCAAAAAGAGCAAAACATTGAACATCCATGAATGCCATTCCACATGCCTTTGGAAGCAGCAGAGTGGTGGATGCAGTCAGGCACACACAGCCCTTGAAGTCAGACATGCCTGGGCCAAATCTTACCCCTTCTTGCTGCCAGTATGAACTTGTAACTCTCTTAATCTTTACAGGTCTCAGTTTCCTGATTTATACATGGGAATACAAGTACTTATCAAAGAGATTATGATATTTCAAAATAATAAAGTGCCCAACACAATGCTTAGCATAAAGTAAGTGCTCAGTTAAAGGAACATTGCTTATACTGATGGTCCTTCATACAGGGACAACATAAGAAGGGAACAAACATGTCTTGAGCACCTACTGTAAACTGGTCACCAGTGCTCTCATTTGTTCTCATGACAACCCAGTGAAATGAGTCCTGTTATTAATGCCATTTTACAGATTCTGAAACTGAGGCTTAGAATGCTTCAGTAAGTTACCCAAGATCAAACTGAAATTTTGAATAAATGCTAAGCAAAAGGAAAACCTGGACAAAAAGTATAAATGCTAATTTTGCAACTTTTAAGTCTAAAATTATCTCTAAGTAAATAAATGTGTGTGTATACAATTTAATATTTTATTTCACCTTATGTCAGTTATGATAAATTATAGTTTTCAATGAATTTTTAAATTTTATCTTAATTGTTAAATATAGTGGCATAAAATAGTATTATTTTCTCTCTCTCTCTCTCTCTCTCTTTTTTTTTTGAAGCAGAGTCTTGCTCTGTCGCCCGCCCAGGCTGGAGTGCAGTGGCATGATCTCGGCTCACTGCAACTCCACCTCCCATGTTTAAGCGATTCTCCTACCTCAGTCTCCTGAGTAGTTGGGATTACAGGTGCCTGCGACCATGCCCAGCTGATTTTTGCATTTTTAGTAGAGACAGCGTTTCACCACATTGGCCAGGCTGGTCTCAAACTCCTGACCTCAGATGATCTGCCCACCTCAGCCTCCCAAAGTGCTGGAATTACAGGCATGAGCCATCACACCCGGCCTTCTCTTATCTTTTTAATACCTGTAGGATCTGTAGTGGTAGCCCTTCTTTTATTCATAATATTGATGATTTGTGCTCTTTCCCTTTTCTCTTAATTATTATAGATAAACATTTGTAAATTTTGTTTTTATTCTCAAAGAGCCAACTTTTTTCTTTGTTAATTTTCTCAAGTGTTTGTATAAAATTTCATTGGTTTCTGCTCATATCTTTGTTTGTTTCAATAGTACCTAGGATATGTTTTAATCAGGTGTGGTAAGATCCATAGACATGAAAATAATTTCCTGCCAGATAAAGGTAAAGGGGGGATGGAGGCAGCAAACCACATTGCCATGTATGTACCTATGGAACAATCCTGCATGTTCTGCAAATGTACCCCAGAACCTAAAGTGCGATAAAATACACACACACACACACACACATATAAAGAAAGTAATTTCCATGAAGAAAGAAGTTTTTATTATACTCACAGTCTCCTAAGAACAAGAGGGATGATATATAAAGCAGGATCATACAGGAAAATGCCAAGGTGAGATAAGCAGGCAGAGAGAGAGGAAGAAAGAGAGAGAAAGGAACTGCGGACAAGAGACTTTCTTGTGGTTTTCACAGGAAGGAACAGTTGAAACAAGGTAAGCGAGCTAAGCGGGTTTAGGATTGGGTAGTTTGAATAATTTTTGAGGGCTCTAGGCTCTATGGGTGGTCCCTAGTTGTCCAGTACCCACCTTTGTGGAAATTAGAGCAAAGGGATATCATACCAGGTAAAAGGAAACAAGCAGGAGTATGGACTTGGGGTTATTTGGTTTGCATATGAATGGCATGTTCTAGAGTAAGTCATTTACTGTCTTTAGGAATCTGCAAACTCCAGAGAGGCAGTCCTTTCAGGTCAGGAAGGACCAGATGCAAGAACATAAAAAACACAGAAATAAGAAAATATAGCTTATATTATATTATATTATTATTTTATTGCTTTCTCTTTCTTTGGGTTTAGTCACTCAGCACTTTTTTTCCTAAATAGTCAAAACTGAAATATAGATTAATTGAGTTTATACCTTTCTTCTTTGCTGATATAGGTGCTTAAAGTTATCACATATCCCTCTAAATACTGCTTTAGCTATATCCCACAAATTTTGGGATATCGTGTTTTTATTTTCATGTAGTATAGAATGCTTTCTAATTTTTCTCATAATTTTTTATTTGATCCATAGGTTACTTAGATCTGTGTGGTTTAATTTCCACACATTTGATTTCTTTCCAGATATCTTATTATTTATGTATAATTTAATTCCACTATGGTCAGAGAAGACACTATATGTTTTCAGTTTTTTTTTTTTTTTTGAGACAGAGTCTCACTTTGTCACCCAGACTGGAGTGCAATGGTGTGATCATGGCTCACTGCGTGTGCCTTTCTTAGATAGCATATAATTGAGTCTCACCTTTTTATCCATTGTGAAAAATCTTTGCCTTTTAATCTGAGTGTTTGGTTCATTTACATTTAATGTAATAATTGATATGGCTGAAGTTAGGCCTACCATTTTATTGTTTTCTATTTATTTTATCTGTTTTTTATTTTTATTTATTTATTTATTGAGACAGAATCTTGTTCTGTTGTTCAGGCTGCAGTGCCTGGACAAGTGGTGCAATCTTGGCTCACTGAAATTTCTGTCTCCCAGTTTCAAGCCATTTTCCTGCCTCAGCCTACTGAGTAGCTGGGATTACAGGCACCTGCCACCATGCCCAGCTAATTTTTGTAGTTTTAGTAGAGATGGGGTTTCACCATGTTGACCAGGCTGGTCTCGAATTCCTGACCTTAGGTGATCTGCCCACCTTGGCATCCCAAAGTGCTAGGATTACAGACATGAGCCATCACACACAGCCAGTTCCCTCTGTTTTTTATTCCTCTGTTTTCCTTTTCTGCCTTCTTTTAGATTGAGTGATTAAATATTTTAAACTTCAATTCTTTTATTGACTTCTAACATATACCTCTGCATTATTGTTATAATTGTTCAATGTCTGCCACTGGATCACAACATACATTTTTAATTTATCATAGTATTTTTTAGAGTTAACAGTATATATAGCATATAAAATGTAAGAAAGCCAGATGTAGTGACTCATGTCTGTAATCCCAGCACTTTGGGAGGCCAAGGCAGGTGGATTGCTTGAGGCCAGGAGTTCTAGGCCACCCTGGGCAACATAGTGAGATCCTGTCTCTACAAAAATAAAAATGAAAAAAATTAGCCAGACATGGTGGTGTGTGCCTGTAGTCCCAGCTACTTGGAAGGCTGAGGTGGGAGGATCACTTGAACCTGAAAGATTGAGAGTGCAGTGAGCCATGCTAGTGCCACTACACTCCAGTCTGGGCAGCAGAACAAGACCCTGTCTCAAAAAGAGAAGTAAATAAATAAATTAAATTAAATGTAAAAAGCTTGCAATCAAACGGGCCAATTACCAACTCCTATCATTTATGCTATGGTTGTTACATGTATATTATGTCCATATTTGTTAAAAACCTCATAGTGTAATATTATAATTTTTGCTGTAAATAGTTGTGTGTGTGTGTGTGTGTGTGTGTGTGTGTGTGTGTGTGTGTGTGTTTTGAAATGGAATCTTGCTCTGTGGCCCAGGCTGGAGTTCAATGGCACAATCTTGGCTCACTGCAACCTCTGCCTGGTCATTTACCATCTGGTATGCTCTGAGGTTCAATAGCTATTGCTTGTCTTTTGAGTATAGGTCACTTTGTCTGGTTTATGCCTAGTTATTTGAGACTGTATCCAGGGATTGTTAATGATATGTTGTAGATGTTCCTTATTCTGTTGTGTTACCCTGAATATAAGGTTTAAAATTGAGGTATAATTCATTTACCACAAAATTCACATTATAGGGTATGACAGAGTGGCTTTTAGTATATTAATAAAGTTGCACAATCATCGTAAATATCTAACTTAAGAACATTTTCGTCATTAGAAAAAGATACCCTATGCCCATTAGCAGTCAGTCCTCATTCTTTTATTGTTTTGGCACTAGGACAGCACTAATCTACTTTCTGCCTTTATGAATTTGCCTATTCTGGGCATTTTGTAAAGATAGAATGATAAAATACAGGGCTTTTGTGAGTGCTTTTCTTTCACTTAGCATGCTTCAAGAATCATCTATGTTGCCACATTTAACAGTACTTCACTGACTTTTATGGATGAACAATATTCAGTTGTATGGATATATCATATCTGGGTTATCCATTCACCAGTTGATGAATATTTGGTTTGGTTACAACTTGTGGCTATTATGGTGAATCCTACAATAAGCATTCATGTACAAGTGTTTGTGTAGACATGTTTTCATTTCTTTTAGGTATATACCTAGGAGTGGTATTGCTGAGTCATATGGTAACTCTTTAATCATTTGGTGAACTGCCAGACTGTTTTCCAAAGGGGCTGTACCAATTTACTTCCCAGCAGCAGTTTAGAAGAGTTCCAACTTCTCCATATTCTCATGAACTCTGTTATTTTCCTTTTTTATTATATAAATATATATATTTATTTACGATTTAACAATTTCCCATTTTGTTATATTTTCATTTGCTTTAAACTACGAAAGTCTGTAAATATATGGGTAAGGACAATTGTTACACGTTTGTCACGGAATCAAAATAAGGATTAAGATTCTTAATATAGCCTTAGCAGAACTGGATTTAGAAACTATTTTTTAAATTACACTTTAAGTTTAGGGGTACATGTACAGAACGTGCTGGTTTGCTGCATCCATCCCCTGTCATCTACATTAGGTATTTCTCCTAATGTTAGCCCTCCCCAATGCCTTCACCCCCTGCTATCCCTCCCCTAGTCCCCCCAACCCTTGCCAAGCCCTGGTGTGTGATGTTCCCCTCCCTGTGTCCGTGTGTTCTCATTGTTCAACACCTACTTATGAGTAAGAACATATGGTGTTTCGTTTTCTGTTCTTGTGTCAGTTTGCTGAGAATGATGGTTTCTAGCTTCATCCTTGTCCCTGGAAAGGACAGGAACTCATCCTTTTTTATGGCTGCATAGTGCCATATTTTCTTTATCTAGTCTATCACTGATGGGCATTTGGGTTGGTTCCAAGTCTTTGCTATTGTAAACAGTGCCACAATAAACATGTGTGCATATGCCTTTATAATTGAATGTTTTATGATCCTTTGGGTAGATACCCAGTAATGGGATTGCTGGGTCAAATGGTATTTCTATTTCTAGATCCTTGAGGAATTGCCACACTGCCTTCCACAATGGTTGAACTAATTTACACTTCCATCAACAGTGTAAAAGTGTTCCTGTTTCTCCACATCCTCTCCAGCATCTGTTATCTCCTGATTTTTTAATAATTGCCACTCTAACTGGCATGAGATGGTATCTCAATGTGGTTTTGATTTGCATTTCTCTAATGATCAGTGATGATGAGCTTTTTTTCATATGTTGGTTGGCTGCATAAATGTCTTCTTTTGAAAAGAGTCTGTTCATATCCTTTGCCCAGTTTTTGATGGGGTTGTTTTTTTCTTGTAAATTTGTTGATGTTCTTTGTAGATTCTGGTTATTAGCTGTTTGTCAGATGGTTAGATTGCAAAATATTTTTTCCATTCTGATTGCTGGTTCACTCTAATGATAGTTTCTTTTCCTGTGCAGAAGGTCTTAAGTTTAATTGGATTCCATTTGTCTATTTTGTCTTTCGTTGCCATTGCTTTTGTTGTTTTAGTCATGAAGTCCTTTCCCATGCCTATGTCCAGAATGGTATTGCCTAGGTTTTCTTCTAGGGTTTTTATGGTGTTAGGTCTTATGTTTAAATCTTTAATCCATGTGGAGTTAATTTTTGTATAAGGGGTAAGAAAGGGATCCAGTTTCAGCGTTCTGCATATGGCTAGCCAGTTTTCCCAACACGATTTATTAAAAAGGGAATGCTTTCCCCACTGCTTGTTTTTGTCAATTTTCTCAAAGATCAGATGGTTGTAGATGTGTGGGGGTTACTTCTGAAGCCTCTGTTCTGTTCTATTGGTCTATATCTCTGTTTTGATACCAGTACCATGCTGTTTTGATTACTATAGCTTTGTAGTATTGTTGGAAGTCAGGTAGCATGATGCCTCCAGCTTTGCTATTTTTGCTTAGGATTGTCTTGGCTAGGAGGGTTTTCTTTTGGCTCCATATGAAGTTTAAGGTGTTTTTTTCCAATTCTGTGAAGAAAGTCAACTACACTTGATAGGGATAGCATTGAATCTATAAATTACTTTAGGCAGTATGGCCATTTTCATGATATTGATTCCTTTATTATGATAGCTATCTTAGTGTTAAGTGGTATCTGATTAAGGTTGTGATTTTCATTTTCTTGATTAGTAACGACTAGAACATCTTTTTATGTTCTTTAACGAAAAGAACATCTTTTGGCTTGTTGTTTATCTTCCTAAAATATGTATTCAGAACCTTTGCCATTTTTTGGTTGGATTTTTTGTCCTTGTATTGTTGAGTTGAAGGAGTTCTTTATACAGTCTAGATACAAGTGCTTGATCAGATATATGACTTGCAAATAGTTTCTCCCATTCTGTGGGTTGATTTTCATTTTTTGATAATATCCTTTAAGCACAAAAGTTCTTCATTTTGATGAAGTCCAATGTATCTGTTTTTTTCTCTTGCTGCGCATGCTTTTGGCATAAACTCTAGGAATAGTTTGTCAAATCCAAGGTCATGAAGATTTACACTATGTTTTCTTCTTAGAGATTTGTGGATCTAGCTCTTACATTTATGTCTTTGGTCCATTTTGAGTTGATTTTTGTCTGTATTCTTGGTAGGGATCCAACTTATGCTTTTGCATGTGGCTATGCAGCTGTCCCAGCAATGTTTGTTAAAGAGACTGTTCTTTCTCCATGGAATGGTCTTGGCACTTTTGTTGAAAAACCAACTGACCACAGATATATGGGTTTATTTCGAGATTCTGGCTGGGCATGGAGGTGCGTGCCTGTAGTCCCAGCTACTTGGGAGGCTGAGGTGGGAGGATCGCTTGAGCCCAGGAGTTCTGGGCTGTAGGGCACTATGCTGATCGGGTGTCCACACTAAGTTCGGCATAAATATGGTGACCTCCCGGGAGCAGGGGACCACCAGGTTGCCTAAGGAGGGGTGAATCGC
>PVKP010020885.1:28771-40146 GCA_004027715.1 Plecturocebus donacophilus
TATTTATTTATTTATTTATTTATAGATTCTGAATTCTATTCCATTGATCTATATAGCTATCCTTGTGCAATTACTGAACTGTCTTGGTTATAGTTGCTTTAAAGTAAGTTTTGAGATGTGTGAGTCCTCCTCTTAGTTCTCATTCAAGATTATTTTGGCTATTCTGGGTCCCTTGAAATTGCATATAAATTTTAAAATCAGCTTCTCAGTTTCTACAAAGAAGTTGTCGGGGATTCTGGTAAGGATTGCATTATCAGAATCTAGGTCAATTTGGGGAATATTGCTATCTTAACAATGTTAAGTCTTCTGATCTATGAACATGGAATTTTTTCAGTTCATTTATCCCTTAATTTCTGCCAGTAATGATTTACAGTTTTTAGTGTAGAAGTTTTGCCCTTCCTTTGCTATATTCATGCCTAAGTATTTTATTGTATTTTATTTTGTATATTTTAGAGACGGTCTCACATTGCCCAGGCTGGAGTGCAGTGGTGTGATCATAGCTCACTACAAACTCCAACTCCTGGGCTGAAGTGATCTTCTTGCCTCAGCTTCCTGCGTAGGTAGGACCACAGATGTCCACCATCATGCCTGGTTAATTTTTTTTTTTTTTTTTTTTTTTTTTTTTTTTTTTTTTTTTTTTTTTTTTTTTTTTTTTTTTTTTTTGTGAGACAGAGTCTCTCTCTGCCACCAGGCTGAAGTGCAGTGACACGATCTCAGCCCTGCAACCTCTGCTTCCAGGCTTCACATGATTCTCCTGCCTCAGCCTCCTGAGTAGCTGGGATTACATGTGTCCACCACCACGCCTAGCTAATTTTTATATTTTTAGTAGAGACAGCGTTTTGCCGTGTTGGCCAGGCTGGTCTCAAACTCCTGACCTCAAGTGATCCGCCTGCCTTAGCTTCTCAAAGTGCTGGATAATTCTTTAACTATTTGGAGAGGCGTTGTCTCCCTATGTTGCCCAGGCTGATCCTGAACCCCTGGCCTCGAGTGTTCCTTCTGCTTCAGCCTCCCGAAAGGTTAGGATTGCAGGTCTGAGTCACTGTATTTTGTTCTTTTTGGTGCTATTGTAAATGGGTTTCTTACTTTCATTTTTGGATTATTCTTTGCAAGTTTAAGAAGTATGATTGATTTTCATCTGTCCATCTTGTATACTGCAACCTTACAGAACTCATTATTGTTCGAATAGTATTTTAGTGCATTTTTATATACAAGATCACTAAATTAATAAAAATAATGAAATTTTTATGTACAAGATCATTAAATTTAGAGATTTGATTTTTTTATACAAGATCATTAAATCTGCAAATAGAGATACTTTTATTTTTCCTTTTCAATAACTTTTCTTTTTCTTTATTATTTCTTTTTTTCTTTCTTTTCTGATTTACCGGGCTAGAAGCTCCAGGACAATGTTGAACAGAAGTGGTGAGAAAGAACATTCCTGTCTGTTCCAGATCTTAGGGGATGTCTTAATTTGTTCAGCCTGTTATAACAAACTATCTTGGACTGGGTAATTTATAAACAACATAAATTTATTCCTCACAGTTCTGGGGGCTAGGAAGTCCAAGATCAAGGTGCCAATAGATTCAATGTCCGGTAAGAGCTTGGTCTGTGTCTCATAGATGGCAACTTCTTGTTGAATCCTCACATGGAGGAAGGGGAAAACAAGCTTCCTTGGGCCTCTTTGATAAAGGCAGTAATCAGATTCATGAGGATGCTGCCATAATGACATAATCACTTTCTAAAGGTCACACCTCTTTTTATTATACTTTAAGTTCTGGGATACACGTGCAGAACATGCAGGTTTATTACATAGGTAGGTTGCACCTCTTAATACTATTTTATTGGGGATTAGGTTTTAACATATCAACTTGTGGGAGACACAAACATTCAGACCATTGTTGGAGGAAAGCTTCTAGTCTTTTGCCGTTTAGTATGATGTTAACTGTGGCTTTTTTTCTGTAGGTACCGTTTATCATGTTGAGGAGATTTCACTCTCTAGTTTGTTGGTATATATATTTTTTAATCATGAAACGGTATTTCATTTTGGCAAATGCTTTTTCTACCCATATTGAGATGTTCATGGCATTGTGAGTTTCTGTCCTATTCATATGATGTATTACATTAATTTTCAGGTGTTAAACCGTCTTTGCATTCCCAGGACAAATCCTTCTTGGTCTTGGTGTATAATTTTTTTCATGTGTTGCTGGATTTGGTTTGCTAGGATTTTGTGAGAACATGTGCTTCCATATTCACGAAAGATGTTGGTCTGTAGTTTTCTTGTGTTGTCTTTGGCCAGTTTGGGCATCAGGGTAATACTGACCTCATAAAATGAGATGGGAAGTGCCTACTTCTATTTTGGGGAAGAATTCATGAAGAATTGGTACTAATTATTCTTTTTTCCTCTTTCCTTCTCCTCCTCCTCCTCTTCCACCTTCTCCTCCTCCCTTCTCTGCCCTCCCTCCTCCTCCCTCCTTTCTCTTCCTCATCCTTTTCCTTTTCTTCTCCCTTCTCCTTCCCCTCCCTTTTCTTCTTCTTGAGACAGGGTCTCACTCTGTTGCCCAGGCAGGAGTGCGGTAGTGTGATCACGGCTCACTGCAGCCTTGACCTTCTGGGCTCAAGCAATCCTCCTGCTTCAGCCTTCTGAGTAGCTGGGACTACAGGTGTACACCACCATGCCTGGCTACTTTTAAAATTTTTTTGTAGAGATGGGATTTCGCCATGCTCTCCAGGCTGATCTCGAACTCCTGAGCTCAAGTGATGCACCTGCCTTGACCTCCCAAAGTGCTGAGATTGCAAGCATAAGCCACTGCATCCAGCTTAATTCTTCTTTAAATGTTTAGTAGAGTTCAGTGGTGAAGTCATCTGGGCCTAGACTTTGTAAAAACACGTGGGTAGTTTTTACAAATTACTAATTGAATCTTGTCACTTATTATGTCTTTTCAGATTGTCTATTTATTCTTGAGTCAGTTTTGGTAGTTTGTATCTTCCTAGGAATTTGTCCATTTCATATGAGCTGTTTTATTGACAAAATGTTATTCATTATTTTCCCATACTCCCTCCCCTTTTTTGCTATTTGTTTTCTGTACGTCTTATCTTTTTTGTTCTTTGTTCCTCCACTACTGTCTCTTTTGCTAAAAAAATTTTTGGTGGTTTACTATTTTAATTCCCTCCCCATTGCTTTTACTACATATTTTTTGTTGTTGTTGTTATTTATGTTGCCCTCGGGTTCACCAATAATACCTTAACTTACAAGATTTTAGTTCTGAGTTATACCAATTTAATTTTAATAGTATGGAAAACATTTGCTCCTGTATAGCTTCTCTCCATTCTTTATGCTGTTGTCACATATTGTATTTTTACACATTATGTGCCCGTCAACTTAGATTTATGACTAATACATGTTTCTTTTAAATATACTAGAGAAAATAAGAGTTATGAACAAAAATTCATTTATACTTTCTTTTATATCTGGCTACTTATCTTTACTGATACTGTTTACTTCTTCATATGTATTTGAATTACTGTTTAGTGTTCTTTCATTTTAGCCCAACCTACTTACTTTACTATTTTTCTTTTTCTTTTTTTGAGATAGAGTTTCACTCTTGTTGCCCAGGCTGGAGTGCAATGGCACAATCTCAGCTCATTGCAACCTCCACCTGCCAGGTTCAAGTAATTCTCCTGCCTCAGCCTCCTGAGTAGCTGGGATTATAGGTGCCTGCCACCATGCCTGGCTAATTTTTGTATTTTTAGTAGAGACGGGGTTTCACCATGTTGGTCAGGCTAGTCTCAAACTCCTGACCTGAGGTGATCTGCCCACCTCAGCCTTCGAAAGTGCTGGGATTACAGATGTGAGCCACCATGCCCAGCCTACTTTAGTATTTCTTGCAGGACAAAACTACTAACAACAAATTCAGTTTTTATCTCAAATGTATTTTTATTCATGTCGAATGGACAGTTTGCCTGGATAGAGAAGGCAAATTCTTGGCTGACAGATGTCTTTTTTTTTTTCTCAGTGCTTTAAATATATTATCCCATTGCCTTCTTACCACCATGGTTTCTAGGGGGAAAATTAGTTGTTAATCTTACAGAGGATTTTTACTATGCAATAAGTCACTTCTCTCTTGTTGCTTTCAAAATTCCATCTTTGGTTTTGTTTTCCGTCATTTGATTATGATGTTTCAGTACACATCTCTTTGAGTTCATCTTATTTGGAGTTTGCTAATCTTTCTGCTTAGGTAGACTGTTTTATCAAATTTTAAAAGTTTTCAACCACTATTTCTTCAAATATTTTTATTCCTCTCGCCTCTTCTTCTGGTACTCTATGTGTGTGCCTGTATGCTTGATGTTGTTCCACAGGTCTCTGAGACCCTGTTAATTTTTCTTCATTCTATCTTCTTTTTGTTCCTCACACAGAATAATCTCAATTGACCTATATTCAGATTCACTGATTCTTTCTTCTACCTGCTCATATCTGCTCTTGATTGAGCACCCTCTAATAAATTTTTTGTTTCAGTTACCGTACTTTATCTTTTTTTTTTTTTGAGTCGGAGTCTCACTTTGTTGCCCAGGCTGAGTGCAGTGGCATGTGGTCTTAGCTCACTGCAACTGCTGCCCCCTGGGGTTCAAGCGATTATCCTGCCTTGGCCTCCTGGGTAGCTTGGATTACAGGCGCCTGCCACTGTGGCCGGCTAATTTTTGTATTTTTAGTAGAGACAAGGTTTGACCATCTTGGCCAGGCTGGTCTTGAACTCCTGACCTCATGATCCGTCTGACTCAGCCTCTCAACGTGCTGGGATTACAGGCATGAGCAACCACAACCAGCCTGTACTTTTCAATACAAGAATTTTCATTTGGTTTATTTTTATCATTGCTGTCTCTATTATTTGGTCAAATATCATTCTCATACTTTTGTTGTTTATGCTTTCTTAGCTCACTGAATATATAGAAAACAGCTTAAAGTTTTTGTCTAGTAACTTAAACATCTGGTCTTTGTTGGGAACATTTTGTTTTGATGCTTTTTCCTTGAGAGATACACTCTCATTTCTTTGCTTATGTCATAATTTTTTGTAAAGACTAGACATTTTAAGTAATATAATAATTCTGAAAACCAGATTCTTTCCCCTTCCCAGCATTAGCTGTCACTACTTGTAGTAGTTTAGTAACTTCTCTGAACTAATTCTGTAAAGTCTGTAGTTTTTATAATATGTAGTCACTGAAGTCTCTACTCAGTTATGTAACGGTTAGCCAATTACTGGACAGAGACTTTCTTAACCTCTTGAAACTAGTAAATCTCCCAGTCTTTGCCAAGGTGCTTGCCAAGTGCTGAAGGGGCACACCTTTAACACTCATTCAGGCAGTTAACGACTAACTCTGCCTTAGCCTTCACTTCTTGTTTGTGGTGTTTGCTGAGCATGCACAGAGCCCTATGCATGCATGTGACCTTTTAGATTCCCATAAGTATATTGAAGGTTTTTCAATGGCCTTATGGTTATCTCATTCTTTAGATTTTCCTTTTAAGGTTTTTGGTCAGTCTACTGTTTGCTTTGAATGTTATTTATTGCTTTAGGCAGCAGCAACATTAAAAAACATGCCTGTGAAAATACTTTCAATAAGCATCCCCTGGAAAAAGGCATTTAGCTCTGGGAAAGCTGTGACTCAGGTCAAACAAAGACAAGCCTTTCTAGCAGACTCCATTGAACCCCAAGAAAATCTCCACTTGTGAAATGAAGAAGCAGAGAACTGGAGTTATGACTCTGTAGTAACAAGAATTTGGAGGCTGAAAAGACAGACAATGAAGTCATATGAAATGACATAACAAGGGGTAACCAAAGCATATAAAATGTAATTCAAGTTTCAATGCTGAGTCCAACCCTTCTGTGGCATCTCTTTCTCCCTGACAATGAGGACCAGAGGTGAGAAAAACAAACTAGGAAGCAGGCTTCAACCCTGGTCGGAGACAGCTGTAGCCAGCCAAGCTTTCCTAGTCCTCCTTTTTCTCATTTGTAAAATGATCTTAGAGGCCCTTTCCAGCTTAAGTTTTAAATATACCAAAATAACTTTTTCCAGGGCAGTGGTACTGTGTGAATTGAGCTTTTTTTTTTTTTTTTTCATCCCCAAGTTTGTTTAGTGGCATTTGGTAAGTAAATTTATAAAAGCTTTAAAGGGAAGAATTCGAGAAAAGGTAAGATTAGAACTCTTGAAGAGACATTACTTTGGCACCACCTGCTGGATAGCTTTCACATTTTTTTCCTGTGCATAAACTTCCATTATATCTTGCTACTTTTTCAAAACGATTTTAAGGAAATACTGTCAAAATTATTTGCATCTGAATTCAGATATAAATCAGATCAGCCTCTGACAGATGTAAATATCAGGTCAGCCTCTATTAATGTAGCTGTAAATTCCCTATCACTTAAGGGGCATAAAACTTGCCCTGGGTAACTTCATTTTAACATATGGAATGTGTTTGAATTTCATATGCCGTTTGTTTGGGTCTCAGTCATACCTCAGTCACTGCTGTATCTTTCATATTAACCTTAGCTGCCTCCTGAAGGCGATACACCAGGCACTTTAGATACATTATCTTACTTAACCTTCTCTAACAAGCAAACAGCACTTTGTTAACCGAAACTCCTCTCTCCTCAGGACTTTGAGGACAACCCTTCCAGGATGATTCCTACCAGTATTATACCAGCCTTGCCACCTGCCAGGAGGGTAAACTGTCAAGTTATTTAACCTCTCTGACTCTTGGTTTTCTAATCCATGAACCAAGGGAAATAATAGCCCTTAGACCATTGGCTACTGTGAGAATACAGTGATTATCAAAGCCTGGCACTCTGTAAGTGCTCCCAATGCTCCCAAAATTGTCATCACTCTTCTTACAACAGCTCTTCCTTTTCCTCTGGGACTACCCATCTTGTCCCTCTCACTCTTCATTCCTCAAAGCTGGGAGGATGTCCATGAAGAAAATCCCCCATGTCCCATCTACTTACAGCAAGATGGATTTTTTTTAATTAATAAGATTAAGCTGTGGCCCAAGAACACACTTTTCCAGACTTTCTGATATATATATCCTAATTAAGGCACTATTATTTTTACATATTTATGCTTAATATGTTTACCTTAGAAAATATTCCCATATCCCAGGGAAAATTAAGCCCTGGGGTATGGTGGGCCCACAAAATGGAAATAAACCCCCAGTGTCCAATGGAAATAAACCTCCTCCAGGAGGGTGGCCCTCCCCACCTCTATACCCACTCCAAAACTGTTACATGAGCAAGAAATAAAGTTTTTGTCTTAACTTTCTGAAAGGTTAAAATCAAGTTGTGACCACAGCCTGGCTGAGCCTCAACACTAATCACGTGTGCCACTCCGCTGCATTTCCACTCAATCCTTTCTCTACCTTTTTTTTTTTTTCAATTATCTTCATTTCAAAATAATCATGAAGTTACAAAAAAGTTGGAAGATACAATGCATTTTTTTCTGAACCATGAGAGCAAGTTGCTCTACCTTATTTTTACATAGATAAGCATTCACATATGTGCCACTGCATCACAGCTTTTATAAGTATTTTTATTATGAATTCTTCATCATTTAATGGCTGTACACTATCCCATAAAGTAGCTGGTTAAACCATACCTCACTTAACTATGATACTGTTTGTCTCTAATTTTATTTCTACTTTAAGTAATGTTATAATAAACACTTTTGTACAGAAACTTTATTCTGTATTTTGAATCATTTTTTAAAACATCACCAGAATTGACATTATTCAAAGGTTATAAACACATTGTTGAACTTTTCACAAAAACGGAATCAATTATATGACCATCATTAAGTGTGCTCATTTCATCAAACTTTGAAAGCAAAGAAATTTTACAAATATACCATAGTAGAAACTTAGGTTAATTTGATTTTTAAAAACATCCCCTATCTTTTGTTTTGCATTTCTTTATTACTGCCGAGGTTGAGCACTTTTCTGTGTTTGATTAGCTGTGCCTCCTCTTTTAAGAATTTTGTTTCTGTCCTGCCATCTACTGGAGTCTATATTTCCTACAGATTTATACAATCTAGCACCAATAGATACGATCAAGAATCAATCATTCAAAATTTGAGAGGATTTTTATTAAAAGAACAAAATATTAAGGCACAAAATACATCAATTTTTCAAATGAAAATCCTTCAAACAGTTATGTCTTACATTCAGTGAAACTTCTTCCAAATTATACAACAATTTAACTTTTTAAAATAGAAAAATACAACTTCTTAAACTCCTAAAATTTCTTCCCAAATAAATGAATGTTTTCTTAGTTTTAAAGAAGTTTCTTCATGCTGTACTGAGCTCCAATATTATAATGTACATTTCCTTAAAAATCTAGTTTTGCCACTTATATACATTCAGTATGTTTGACCAGTATGTTAACCAGTATGTTAAACTTCTTCTAAGTATAAGGCTTGGTGCTTTGTACCGCTTACTGCATGCTTTGATCATACAAAGACACAAGTCCCAGAACTAGTGATTATAAATCTAACATAGCATCTGTCCAAACTTTAGTCAAGTATAGCCTAGTGCAACAGACTCAAACTTTTTTTTTAAAAGGATATATAAATCAAAACGTATATGTACATTTTTCATACTTCGTCTTGACAGTATAATAGTGTAAACATTGTACTGTAATACAAGGGGAAATGGTGACATTTTCTACAGGATGTGTAAGTCAAAATATTATTTTCTTTACAGGAAAAATATGGGAATATTCTATCATCTCTCAGGCTTAAAAAATTCACATATTCACCAATTTTTCCTTATTTTTGCAATAAAACTGCTATCTAAAGCAGATGTTTAAATACTAATCTAAATCAAATAATGAAAATTCCCTTTTAAGAAAATTTCACACATCATATGAATCTAATATAAATGGCATAACCAGAAGACTTAAGCATTTTGCCTAAAAAAACAACAAACCAGACCCGTATCCTCGGATTCCCTCACTAATAGGGAGACCCGTCTTTACTTTTAGCTGGCATGCTAAAAGTAAACTGATCTGAGCGCCTCAGAGGCCCTGATGGCCAGTTTCTGGAAACTTTGTGCAGAAGCAAGGATGAGCTCCTCAGTGGTCCTAGGTATAACTTCCCCCGGTGTCCTTCCTGTGAACTATGGCTATGAACTATGGCTATGAACTATGGCACTAGAGCACCCCTCTCATGTATGTGAGGGGCCTAAGAAGGCCCTCCACAGAAATGCTCGATCCAGGTAATCAGCCATCAACAGATGGCATAAATATCACTAAAAGTGACAGCACATGCCCTTCTAGAAACAATATTTGTGACGAGGCTACTAGGAGGGAATTCTGCTTTCTCTGGATGGAAGAAAAGTGTGCAGTGCAGGCTGTAGCTGAGCTACAGAGGTAGCATCATTTATGCTACCAGCTGTAGAAAGACATGTTTTGGTAAACATTACTGAGGTTCTGTCAGAGGCAGTTTCCCTTATCATCATACTCACCATTAACTCCTCACTCCCACTCTACCAGATTTGCAGTTCCTACTGCCTGCAAGCCCAATATTCCACATTTTCAAATTCAGCTACAGCTATGTAATAAGTAGGGGGCCATTCTGTCTCAAAACTTGGGGAGTGGGGTATTAAACAAAAATGTTAATGGACTAAGGGAAGAATACACAAGAACATAAATGCTGGGAACTGTAGTGGGTGGGAACCCATTACTGCAGCAGAAACTGAAATAAGAAATGGAATTCACAATTGTTAAACTTTTTTTCTCCCTAGGAAGGATATCCCAAAGCAAGGGCATCTTGAAAAGTATGCCTTTCTCAACAATGTTTGCCAACACTGTTCACTTTCCACACGGTCAAGAGTGAAAACACATTTGCCACTATATTTCAAGAGATATGACTGCCAGAAATAGATCTTCTTTACTACCCTCTCTGAAATGAGTAAACAAGAAATAAATACAGAAGGTAGGCTTTTGAAATAAAAAGAAAAAAATCTGCTTTGTGGCTTCACAGTAAAAAAAATTGGAGGTTATATTTAAGTGTTTATACCGGTTAACATTTCAATGTTTTCTTAATCAAATTCTCTGAAGTCATTCTCAATTTACAAGGTTAGAACTCCTTCAAAGAAAAGACATTCAAGACTCTAACTTTAATTACTATTCTAAATGTCCACTAGCCCTGTATCTTTGGTCATGAAAGCAGCAAAACATTCACATTTTCACCATACTACATTCAATTGCCTTTCAAGTTTAGAACATTCCACATTTTTAAAAAAGACATTAAATCAAAAGATTTCATATTACATATTACAAATATATGATGTAACAAAATAGGGTATAAAACATGGTTGAAGTTTAAGAAATTAATTATAAAATCAACAGTGATGTAGCATGCAACTAAATATATGTTTTTATTATGAAATGTAATATGCCAACATTATGCAAAAGATACAGTTCTAATTTCCACGAAGTTCACCGGTAAAAGTCTCCCAGCTTGCTGGGTAGGAAGTGCTCTGGGGGAGCCATATGGCCACCACCCGCCCCGGCAGATTCAGCATCACACGTACACATGGCCTGAGTGAGGGACAACAAGGGCAATTCTTTGGTAGTGACCCTCAAGACCTCTCTCTCTGTGCACTTGTGTTCCCCTGAGCTCAGAGAAGACCTAACTCCATGATTTGATGTACATGAGACTCACAAACAAGGGCCTTGTGCGGATTTAAAAAGGGGAGAGGGTGGCAAAAACCTATAAATATGCCTATATTCCAACATTAACCAAGTTTTACTTAATATCGAATCACTTCAGTACAAATGTCAAAGAAAAGTATTATTGCATCTAGTAAACTCAAGACATAAAGACACGGATATACTATAGTCCAGAATAATCACAATATCTACCTCAAAGGTGACTAGAAAAAAGACCAAAGTGTTTATCAAAAAACATTTTTCTTTAATCTGGAATTGTCGTATGTTCCAGAGAAAAGAGGGAGAACTCAAACCCACATGTCTGCCACCTGTCAGCTAAGAGGCATCTGTGCAGATCTTTATTTCCTTAGGTTATTTCCAAATCCAATTTAATAGACATTCAACTGACACTCAAGAGTCAACTTTAAAAGGATTGCAGAACCCTCCTGCCACCTGAATTCTTCATTTTGACACAAAGACTTCCAAGATAACACAATAAAAACTTGCTATGCAATGTCAAAACAAAGCTCACTTTCAGTCTTGATGAAGGATAGTCTTTCATGCTTAACTACATTTCACTTATATGGGTTCTAATCACATTATCTTTTCTGAAGAGAACATTTTTTCAGCCATTTCAGATCTGGTCATAATTTCCTGAAGACAAAAAAAAAAAAAAAAAAAAAA
>PVKP010020886.1:0-24799 GCA_004027715.1 Plecturocebus donacophilus
TTTTTTTTTTTTTTTTAATGAAATCTTACTCTGTTGCCCAGGATGGAGTACAATGGCATGATCATGGTTCACTGTAGCAGTCCTGCCCCAGGCTCCTAAAAAAGTTGGGATTACAGGGGTGAGCCACCAGGCCTGGCCAAGAGGTTACTTTTTTAACCTAAAAAAGCAGCCTTTTATTCATACTGGCCTATGCTTCATCTATTCATTGCAAGTTTTGAAACTTACACATTTTGTTATGAAACTCATATTTAGTGTCATGACAAATTCAAGAGAGTGAGCAGATTACATAAATGTATTTGGAATAAGGTGACCAGAATGAAAGGTAAGAAAAGCTATCACGCCGTGGCATGGTGACACACCTGTAATCCCAGCACTTTGGGAGGGCAGCCAAGGCAGGTAGGTCACTTGAGCTTGAGTTCAAGACCAGCTTGGGCAACATGGTGAACCCCATCCCTATCAAAAATAGAAGTGAGTTGGATGTGGTGTTGCACGCTTGTAGTCCCAGTTACTTGGGACACAGGAGAATCACGAGCCTGGGAGTCGGAGGTTGCAGTGAGCCGAGATTGAACCACTGCACTCCAGCCTGGGCAACAGAGCAACACTCCGTTTCAAAAATAAATAGCCCAGGTGCCGTGGCTCACACCTGTAATCCCAGCACTTTGGGAGGCCGAAGCGGGTGGATCACCTGAGATCAGGAGTTTGAAACTAGCCTGGTCAACACGGTGAAACCCCATCTCTCAAAAAAATTAGCCAGGCGTGGTGGCACACGCCTCTAGTCCCAGCTACTCGGAGGGCTGAGGCAGGAGAATCACTTCAACCAGGGAGGCAGAGGTTGCCGTGAGCCAAAATTGTGCCACTGCACTCCAGCCTGGGCAACAAAGACTCCCGTCTCATAAAGGCCTGAAACGTGTCCATTTGTACCACTGCACTCCAGCCTGAGTGATGCTAAGACCCTGTCTCAAAGGAAAAGCTATCATGACTAGTTTTGTATTTTACCAATAATGGGTTGTCTTTCCACCCCCAATACTTGCATTGACAAGACTTTTTTTGTCTTTGCTACTTACATAAACTGTCCGGCTCTGACAAGCAGCTCTGTAGCCTGCTTAGGTAATGGTGACAGCATTTCCTACAAGGAGTTGGCTGTAAGCCAGCAAGGTAGGGAGGATGGAAATGAGAGTACAGAATCAAGCACTTTACTGAAAGAAACCACACCTTCAACTTTTCACTCCCATGAGAGTAAAACCTTCACTTATTTCACTATTGTATCTTATTTCAAAGTCTTAGCAAGGCAACATAGAACCCATCTCTCCCAAAAATTTTAAAAAATAAGCCAGATGTGGTGGTGCGTGCCTGTTTTCCCAGCTTTTCAGGAGGTTGAGGTGGGACAACTGCTTAAGCCCAGTGAGCTGAGATCGCACCACTCCACTCCACCCTGGGTGACAGAGACCTTGTCTCAAAGAAGAAAGTCTAACAGGAACACGTACAAGGTCTCATTTCTAAGGAACCTGGGCCAGGCTGCTGATCAGTACTTCAGTTTTGGGGTGATGCTCAAATGTTTCTTCATCAATACTGATTGCTAACTTAAAGCACCTTTCTCCCCTTGTTCTCAGGTTACTCCTATTATTCTTGAGCAAGGACTATGTCATTCGGAATAAATCCTGTTATTTTTAGTAAACAGCCCTACATTCTTCTGGAAGAAGCTTGAATAGTGACATGGTTTAGCTCTTTGTCCTCACTCAAATCTCATCTCTTGCATTGGAACCAAATCATTAAAAATAAGTAAATAAATATCTCCAATTGTAATCCCCACATGCTGAGGGAGGGGCCTAGTGTGAGGTGACTGCATGGGGCAGTTTCCCTATGCCGTGCTCTTGATAGTGGAGTTCTCACTAGATCTGATGGTTTAAAAGTGTGGCCCCTCCTGGCTCTCACGCTCCTCTGCTGCCATGTAAGATGTGCCTCGCTTCCCTTTCCCCTTCCATCATGATTAATTTGCCTGAGGCCTCCCCAGCCATGCAGAAATGTGAGTCAGTTAAACCCCTTTCCAGTCTCAGGCAGGTTTTTTTTTTTTTTCTGTTTTTGGGTTTTTTTTGTTTAGACTGAATTTCACTCTCGTTGCCTAGGCTGGAGTGCAGTGGTGCGACCTCGGCTCACTGCAACCTCCACCTACTGGGTTCAAGTGATTCTCCTGCCTCAGTCTCCTGAGTGGTAGTATTTTTAGTAAAGACAGGGTTTCACCATATTGGTCATGCTGGTCTTGAACTCCTGACCTCAGGTGATCCACCCGTCTCAACCTCCCAAACTGCTGGGATTACAGGTGTGAGCCATTGCGCTCAGGTGCAGGCCGTTCTTTGCAGCAGCTTGAGAATGGACTGATAGAAAAAACAATTAGAAGTCAGTAAGACATGTAAGGAGCGCCATAGTGCTGAGTCGGATCTGCAAAAGCCAACTAGAAAATGGGGAGTTGCCATTTTTCATCATTGCAGGCCATTATGTAATCCGTAGAGACTAGGCACGATGCCAGGGGCAGACATTAAAAACACCAAGATGGTTTGCCTTACAAGTAACACAGGCAGCTGCAACTGTCCGGGTGATACATTTTGTGTTGACTTCAGAGCCCTGATGGATGCCGTAGAAGCAGGAAATCCCCACCTTTTCCACACAGTAAAGGGCAGTTCTGAGAACTGTTATGAGCATGTAGGTGCCTAAGAAGTGACTGGGCCAGGTGCAGTGGTTCACACCTGTAAAGGCGGGTGGATCACTTGAGGTCAGGAGCTCAAGACCATCCTGAGCAACATGGAGAAGCCCCGCCTCTACTAAAAATACAAAATTAGCTGGGTATGGTGGCGCATGCCTGTAATCCCAGCTACTCGGGAGGCTGAGGCAAGAAAATAGCTTGAACCTGGGAAGTAAAGGTTGCAGTGAGCTGAGATCGTGCCATTGCACTCTAGCCTGGGCAACAGGAGCTGGAAACTCTCAAAAAAAGAAGGGACTGGCCTGAGCAAACCACCCTGCCTCAGGGGACGAGGAGCTGGGCCTGAAGCTGGAGGTGGCTCTCCAGGCTGAGGGCTGGGGAAAGGCCACCGTTTCAGTGATGACCAACACTCCTTAACCTTCCCTGTGCCCTGTTGCTCTGCAGAAGAGCTGGCCCCAGCCCTCATACCTCTCTGTACACAGTAGTCCAGAGGGTCACTCCCCACTCAAAGCACAAATTCTGGTGTGTCAGTAATTCCCGTGGCTTCTTTGAACAAACTGTGCAACCTTATGAGCTTAGTGAACTTCTCCAAGGCAGCATCCCCAGGAAGCGCCCATTTCTCGGAGCCTTTTTTTTTTTTTTTTTTTTTTTTTTTGAGACAGAGTCTTGCTCTGTAGCCCAGGCTGGAGTGCAGTGGCACAATCTTGGCTCATTGCAACCTCTGCCTCCTGGGTCCCGGTTCAAGAGATTCTCCTGCCTCAGCCTCCTGAGTAGCTGGGATTATAGGCACATGCCACCATGCACAGCTAATTTTTGTGTTTTTAGTAGAGATGGGGTTTCACCATGTTGGTCAGGCTGGTCTTGATCTCCTGAACTTGTGATCCGCCCGCCTCGGCCTCCCAAAGTGCTGGGATTACAGGCGTGAGTCACCACACCAGGGTTTTCAGAGCCTTTTTGAAGAGATCCACCCTGGTGGCCCCCACACCCCAACCCAAGAAAACCCTGACAGTTTTGCCTTGTGGGTGCATCTGGGGGAAAGTCTCCTCCAAGAGGAAAGTCAACTGCCGGGACTGAAAGAGAAGCTGTCTGTCCCTTTGCAACCCGCCTCAGGCTAAAAGCTGAAAAGCAAAATACTGGTTACCCCAAAACTACCTTACTTTCAGATGTAGACCAGACCCAGTGGCTACAGTCTCTGCATTTTTTGTCCATTTGGCAGCTTGGCCTGCCCATGAGAACTTATAATTATGAGCAACAGGGTGTGCCTTTTTAGAAGCCATGACTCATTGGGGATATGAAAAGTAGACAGGTCCTCATTTTCTTTTCTCCACACATACACAACTCGGAGGTTCTCTTAATGACAAGGCATCCACACAGCAGGGCAGTCAAATGTTTCTCAATCCCCACGGCTGATTCAGAGGAAAACATTCACAAAGACTGTGTAAAAGCCGGCGAGGTGCTAACTAAATCTTCCCTATTTTCATTGCCTGTAAAATGGGGACCGTCAGATTAAGTAGGCTGGTCACAGTGACTCATGCATGTAATTCCAGCACTCTGGTAGTCCAAGGCAGGAGAACTGCTTGAGTCCAGGAGTTTGAGACCAGCCTGGGCAACATGGTGAGACTCCATCTCTTAAAAAAAAAAAAAGTACATGGGCATGGCAGCAGGCGTGCACCTGTAGTTTCAGTTTCTTGGGAGGCTGAGATGGGAGGATCACCTGAGCCCAGGAGGGAGAGGCTACAGTGAGCCATAATCATACCACTGGCTGACCGAGGGAGATTGTCTAAAAAAAATTTTGTACACTCAAATCTCATGGTAATTCTACCTTTTCATGGAAATGGCAGGGACGTGTTTGTTGTCTGAAGAACTTTTTTTTTTCCAGATGGAATCTTGCTCTGTTGCCCAGGCTGGAGTGCAGTGGCGCCACCTCAGCTCACTGTACCCTCTGCCTCCCGTGTTCAAGCAATTCTCCTGCCTCAGCCTCCGGAGTAACTGGGATTAAATTCCTAAGTAGGAAAATATTTTGGCCTCCTCCACAGTCAACCGGTTCTACACCAACGAAGGCTGGTCCAGGGTGGACACAGCCTCTCCCCCCAGTGTGGGTCGTCTTTGCAGCTCTGGGGTTCCCTGACTGGGCTTGGCTCAGGATACATCCCTTCCTGATCACTAGGGTAAGTGGGAGGGCCTCCTAAGAACTTTGTCCAGGAGCCCCAGGGCCTCCTGAGCTGGACTCTGCATCATTTTATTTATTTATTTATGAGACAGTCTCATGAATTACAGGCATGTGAGACCATGCCCGGCTAGTTTTGTATTTTTGATAGAGACCAGGTTTCTCCATGTTGGTCAGGCTGGTCTCAAACTCCAGACCTTAGGTGATCCACCCGCCTCGGCCTCCCAAAGTGCTGGGATTACAGGCATGAGCCAACACATCTGGCTTTCATGTCCATTACTTTTGTGTGTGTGTGTGTGATGGAGTTTTGCTCTTGTTGCCTAGGCTGGAGTGCAGTGGTGCTATGTTGACTCGCTGCAACCTCCGCCTCCTGGGTTCAAGTGAGTCTAGTGTCTCAGTCTCCCGAGTAGCTGGGACTTCTGGTGTCCACTACCACACCTAATTTTTGTATTTTTAGTAGAGACAAGATTTTGCCATGTTGGCTAGGCTGGTCTTGAACTCCTGACTTCAGGTGATCCACCCGCCTCGGCCTCCCAAAGTGTGAGGATTACAGGCGTGAGCCACCAAACCTGGCCCATTTCACACATCACTGAGCCTCACAGAAGTTAAACATTAAGCCTAAAGCAACCCAGCAAGAATGAGGCAGAATAGGCTTGAAACCAGGCAGTGTGAAGCGCTTCCTGCTTCAGAGTTATGGAGAGGCTCACAGTCTCTCTGAACCTTTTTTATTTTTTCTTTTTTGTCTTTACTAAAAGGCCTACAGCAGGAGTCTCTCTGAAGCTTGATGGTTAGCGGACTGTGGGAGAAAAAATGGACAATAAGACAGCAGGAGGAAGCTGTGATGGTGCCGCCTGTTGGTTACTGTTCCCTGCATGTATGCATTCAGCAAACAAAGTCCTAAGGAAATCAAGAAAATAAAATGGGCTGATCTTTTTTTTTTGAGATGGAGTCTCACTCTGTCACTCAGGCTGGAGTGCAATGGCTCAGTCTCAGCTCACTGAACCTCTGTCTCCTGGATTCAAGTGAATCTCCTGCCTCAACTTCCGAGTAGCTGGTATTACAGGCGCCTACCACCATGTCCGGCTAATTTTTGTATTTTTAGTAGAGACAGAGTTTCACTATGTTGACCAGGCTGGTCTCGAACTCCTGACCTCAAGTGATCACCCACCTCAACACCCCAAAGTACTGGGATTACAGGCGTGAGCCACCAGGCCCGCCTGGCTATAAAGATCTTGAAATAGTTTCCTCCACACACTCATGGTCACGGGACTGCCCTTAAAATAAGGCAAAGTCACAAAAAACTGTGTAACCAGAGGCCCACGTGTTCAGGACGACCAGTCCACTTCCTGCTTTCTGTTTGGGAAGTCTCTGTGGGCAGCTGAGTTCGAGTGAGCTCTGGGAAGCACAGGACTGCTGGCCAGGGCTTCCTCATGGTCTGCCTCCACTCACCTGCTCTGCTCGCAGCCGCTACAACTGCTCAAGCAGAAGGGGTGTCCCCAGCAGGGACAGCCTCAGGCAGCAGATGCCACTCTACCCGGCTGGTGCAGCATCTGCACTCCAGGCTCTGGGCCTGTGCATCAGGCTTTCTTGAGCCAGGGTGTAGTTTCCAGTTTCTAGTTACCTTCCCACAGAGCTCAGCCTCCGAGAGGCCACATCGACAGAAAACTTTCTCATCTTTGCTTGCCCAGCCAGTACCTGAACCCCCGATTTGTATTTGGGGAACCCTCCCCACAACTGCTACCTCATGAGGCAGCGTCCATTTTTCTCTGTGGAAACAAAATGAAACACACTCACTTTCCAGCCTCACTTGCAATAGGGCTCAGACACAACCTGGGTTCCACCAACCAGACACCCACACTCACACCCACACCCACACAACCACCCACACCCACCTCCTCCACACACAATCACAACCACACCCACAGACACCCACAATCACATCTACACTCCCACCCACAACCACCCGCACCCACAGTCACAACCACACTGACACCTACACTCACACTGAGAACCACCTACAATCACACCCACACGCACACACTCAATCACACCCACGTAATCACACCAACCACCCACACCCACCTCCTCCACACATAATCACAACCACACCCACAGACACCCACACAATCACACCTACACTCACACCCACAGCCACTCACATTCACACTCACAACCACTCACACCCAATCACACCCACACCCACAATCACACCTACACTCACAATCACCCACACACACATCACACAATCACCACTCACACCCACATACACCCATACCCACAATCACACCTAACACCCACAACTGCCCCCTGCAATCACAACCACAATTGCACCTACACCCACCCACACCCATCACACCAACACACAATCACAACCACATCCACACCTACACACACCCATAACCACCCACACTCATACAATCACAACCACACTCATACAGCCACAATCACACCTACACACACCCACACTCACCCACACACAATCACAACTGTGCCCACACCAACATCCACACCCACCATCACACCTACACTTATAGCCACAACCACCCACACCCACACGCCACACCCACGATCACCACTCACACCCACATACCACACACACAATCACCACACCCACAATCATACCTACATTTACACCCACAACCACCACACCCACACACACCACACTCACAATCACAACCACTTACCGACACCCACAGACACACCCACAATCACACCTACACTCACACAACCACTCACACCACAATCACAGCCACACTCAACTCCCAGACACCCACACCCACAATCACACACATCCACAACCACCCACACCCACACACAATCACCACACCCACAATCACCATACTCACACCCACACCCACTACACCCACAATTACCCACACACACCCACACACCTATGACTACACATAAACCTACACTCACCACACTCACACCCACTCACACCCATATTCACAAATCACACCTATTCACACCCACATACACCCACACCCACCCAATCACAACCACACCCACACAACCACCACACTCACAATCACCACACACACCCACACCCACCCATACGAATTACCCACACACCCACACACCTGACAACACATAAACCTACACTCACCACACCCACATCCATTCACACCCACATTCACAAATCACACCTACATTCACAACCACATACACCAACACCCACACACACCTAATGCACACCACACCCACACCCACTCACATCCACACCCACACCCACACAATCACATCCACACCCACCCAACCCACACAATCACCACATCCACAATTATACCTACACTGACACCCACAACCACCCATATACCAATCACAATCACACATACTCACACCTACAACCACCCCAACACACAATCACTACACACACCCACAATCACACCTACACCCACACCTACAACCACCCCCACACACCACAATCACAAACACACTCCTTCTGACACCGACACCACCACACACACCCATACCCTCACATACACCCACACCCCCACAGCCACACACACACCCACGCACACACACCTACATTTGCCACACACCCATACCCACAAATCACACCTACACCCACACAATCACAACCACACACCCACACACACCCATATATACACCCACACCCCCATGCATACACACACCCATACATCCACACCCACACACACCTACCCTCACACCACACCCACCCACACCCACACCTCCACACACACCCACACCTAAACCCACACCCACACTACACCCACACCCACACACCTACACAACACCCACAATCACACCTACACTCACAATCACATCCACACCCACAATCATATGCACACCCACACTCACACCCACACCTATGCCTAGCTGGAGAAGCCGACTGACACCATGGGTCAGCAGCCACTCCATCTTGGAGGTGATGGGCGGCAGTGTTCAGTATGGTGCTGTTGGTGCTGCAGGCAGCTGGGGTACCGCAGGAACTGGCAGGAGGGGCTGCATCTTCACAGCTTCATGATAGTATTTTTGGCATTGCTCCTGGTCTAAAACCTCTAAGCCTAGTTTTCTGGTCCTCCCAGAGGGTCTGAACTACTCAACATCCATCAATAGGCTTTTCTTCCTGAGTTACTGAGAGTTGCCTTCTGACTGGCTAATTGGTTCAAGAATTAGTGGCAGGCAGCAAACCTCAGGGGAAAGAGGGAATGTGGACTCACTCCCTTGGTTAGGACAGAAGGCAGAAAATCCAGCAAGTACTGAGGGCCAGGATGCCAGCCGTTCAGGAAACGCACTGGTGAAACAGTTCATCAGATTATTACCTGCTACCAACTGAATTGTCCCTCTGCAAATTTCATAGGTTGAAGCCCTAAGTCTCAATGTGAATATACATTTTTTTGTTTTGGTTTGGTTTTGGGTTTTGTTTTGTTTTGTTTTGTTTTGTTTTGTTTTGTTTTGTTTTAGTAGTAGAGACAGGGTTTCACCATTTTGCCCAGCTTGGTCTAGAACTAGTCTTGAACTCCTGACCTCAGGTGACCCACCTACCTCGGCCTCCCAATAGGCTTAGCATCCTCATATTCATCTGTCTCCTCTCCTCTCTCTCACACACAACTTCAGGCCTCCAGAACTGTAAGAAAATAAGCTTATTGAGCTGGATGCAGTGGTTCACACCTGTAAATCACCCCCACTTGGGAATCTGAAGCCAGAGGATCACTTGAGTCCAGAAGTTCGAGACTGGCCTGGGCAACACAGGGAAACCTCATCTGTACTAAAAATTTTTTTTTAAAAAAAGGCTACTCTGGGCCACTCTGCCTACGGGATAGCCCTGCTCTGTCTATGGAGCAGCCATTTTGAAAAAAATAAAAAAGTTTAAAAATAAATAAGCAGAGTGTGATGGTGCGCACCTGTGGTCCCAGCTACTCAGGAGACTAAGGCAGGAGGATCAATTGACCTTAGGAGGTTGAGGCTGCAGTAGCCATGATTGCACCACTCACTCCAGCCTGAGCAAGAGTGAAACCCTGTCTCAAAAAATAAAATTCTGAAGCCACCCAGTCCTATTCTGTTTCGGCAGCCAGAGCTAAGATACTACCTGAGGGCCTCTGGAAACCAAGTCTTTGGGGACGAAGTGCCCACTGCCATAGATTAGTCTGAAAATACGGAGGGGGCCAGGCGCTGTGGCTCATGCCTGTAATCCCAGCACATTGGGAGGCTGAGGCGGGGTGGATCACCTGAGGTAAGGAGTTCGAGACCAGCCTGGCCAACATGGTGAAACCCCATCTCTACTAAAAATACAAAAAGTAGCCAGGCATAGTGGCGGGCGCCTGTAATCCCAGCTACTCCGGTGGCTGAGGCAGGAGAATTGCTTGAACACAGGAGGCAGAAATTGCAGTGAGCCGAGATCGCACATTGCACTCCAGCCTGGACAACAAGAGTGAAACTCTGTCTCAAAAAAAAAAAAAAAAAAAAAATTGGTAGTTGTCAAACGATATGGTTTGGCTCTGTGTCCCCACCCAAATCTCATCTCGAACTGTGATCTCCATGTGTCAGGGAGGGATGGTGGGAGGAGATTGGATCATGGGGCAGTTTCCGCCATGCTGTTCTCCTGATAATGAGTTCTCATGAGATCTGGGGGTTTAAACGCCTGGCACTGCCTCCTTCTCTCTCCTGCTGCCTTTGAGGAAATTGCTTGCTTCCCCTTGGCCTTCCGCCATGACTGTAAGTTTCCCGAGAGCTCACTAACCACGCAGCACTGTGAGTCAATTCAACCTCTTTTCTTTATAAATTACCTTGACTCCGGTAGTTCATTATAACAGTGTGAAAACAGACCAATACATCAAGGTATAACTAAAAAGAATCATGGGAAGGCAGTGGAGTAGAAACAGTTTCAATGCAAAATAAAATACAGGGCCATTCCAAACAGAGCCATTTCACACCCAATTCACTCTCCTTTTTCCCAACTCATTTCTTAGAACGACCTTTCACTTCCCTTTCAGAGACCTTGAATCTGATTACTAAGACCTACAGTTACTCAAGTCCCTGATTTTATTTTATTTTTTTGAGACAGAGTTTCACTCTTGTTGTCCAGGCTGGAGTGCAGTGGTGTGATCTCGGCTCACTGACCTCAGCTCACCGCAACGTCTGCTTTCCAGGTTCAGGCAATCCTCGTGCCTCAGCCTCCTGAGTAGCTGGGATTACAGACATGCACCACCAGGGTCGGCTAACTTTTGTATTTGTAATAGAGACGGGGTTTCACCATGTTGGTCAGGTTGGTCTCAATCTTCTGACCTCATGATTTGCCTGTCTCACCCTCCCAAAGTGCTGGGATTACAGGCGTGCGCCACCGTGCCCAGCCACCAGCCCTTCTTTTTTTAAGAGACTGTCTTGCTCTGTCACCTCAGCAAGGAGGCCTGGGAATACAGTGTCATGATCCTAGCTCACTGCAGTCTCTGTCTCCTGGGTTTATTTCCTGCTCCATTTTGCCACAGAATATCTACAAGCAATTTAAGATAATGTGCCTAAGTTGAACTTCTGAATTTTATTTTATTTATTTATTTAAAGACGGGGTTTCACCATGTTGGTCAGACTGGTCTTGAACTCCCAACCTCAGGTGATCTGCCCGCCTTGGCCTCCAAAGTGCTTGGATTACAGGTGTGAGCCACTGCGCCCAGCCTTATTTATTTATTTTTTAGAGAGTGTCTCACTCTACTGCCCAGGCTGGAGTGCAGTGGCATGATCATAGCTCACTGCAGCCTTACTAGTCTCAAGTGATCCTCCTGCTTCAGACTCCAGAGTAGCTGGGACTATAGGTGTGCATCATTGCACCGAGCTAATTTTTTTAAATTTTTTGTAGCAACAGGGTCTCATTGTGGTGCTCAGGCTGATCTCTAACTCCTGGCCTCAAGCAATCCTTCTACCTCAGCCTCCTAAAGTTTTGGAATTACAGGTGTGAGCCACCGTGCCCAGCCCTGAATATTAGAATATAAAAAAACGATTGCATCTGGTGGCATGGTGGCTCACACCTATTATCCTGGTACTCTGGGAGGCCGAGGCGGGTGGATCACTTGAAGTCAGGAGTTGCAGACTAGCCCCGCCAAAATGGTGAAACCCTGTCTCTACTAAAAATACAAAAATCAGCCAGGCCTAGTGGCACATGCCTGTAATCTCAGCTACTTGGGAGGCTGAGACAGGAAAATCCCTTGAACCCAGGAGGCAGAGGTTGCAGTGAGCTGAGATCGTGCCACTGCACTCCAGCCTGGGGAACAGAGTGAGACTCTGTCTCAAAACAAAGGATTGCATCCTAATAAATGACATATAGTTTGGATGAAAATTTAGATTGAAAATAAAACCATTTGGCTGGGCATGGTGCCTCACGCCTGTAATCCCAGCACTTTGGGAGGCCGAGGCGGGCGGATCACGAGATCAAGAGATTGAGACTATCCTGGCCAACCTGGTGAAACCCCGTCTCTACTAAAAAAAAAGAAAGGAAAGAAAAGAAAACCATTGAGTGAGTGTGGTGACTCACGCCTGTAATCCCAGCACTTTGGGAAGCCAAGGGGCATGGATCACTTGAGGTCAGGAGTTCAAGACCAGCCTGACCAACATGGCGAAACCCCATCTCTATTAAAAATGCAAAATTAGTTGGGCATGGTGGCACATGCCTATAATCCCAGGTACTCGGGAAAGAAGGCATGAGAATTGCTTGAACCTGGGAGGTAGAGGTTGCAGTGAGCCGAGATTGCACCAATGCACTCCAGCCTGGGCAACAACAGTGAAACTCCATCTCAAAAAAAAAATTAAACAAAAAAATAAAATAAAACCATTTCACTGTCTTCAAGAATATAATGTATTGTTAGTTTATAAGAAATCTGATTGGCAGGGTGCAGTGGCTCACACCTGTCAACTCAGCACTTTGGGAGGCTGAGGAGGGCAGATCACTTGAGGTCACAAGTTTGAGACCAGCCTGGCAAACATGTGAATCTCCATCTCTACTAAAATTACAAGTTAGCCAGGCATGGTGGTGGCTGTCTGTAACCCCAGCTACTCAGGAGGCTGAGAAACGAGATCACTTGAACCCAGGAGGCAGACGTTGCAGTGAGCCTAGGTTGAGCCACTGCACTGCAGCCTGGGCAAGACTCTGCCTCAAAAAAAAAAAAAAAAGAAGAGCAAAACCAGATTGATTGATTCATGCTCTTTTTTTTTTTTTGAGAGGGAGTCTGGCTCTGTCGCCAGGCTGGAAAGCAGTGATGCAATCTAGGCTCACTGCAACCTCTGCCTTCCGGTTGCAAGTGATTCTCCTGCCTCAGTCTCCCGAGTAGCTGGGACTACAGGCAGGCACCACCACGCCCAGCTAATTTTTGCATTTTTAGTAGAGACGGGGTTTCACCATGTTGGACAGGATGGTCTCAACCTCCTGACCTCGTGATCCACCTGCCTCGGCCTCCCAAAGTGCTGAGATTACAGGCGTGAGCCACCGCCCCGGCCTTTTTTTTCTTTAATCGCGCTGAGCTAGTAAGTTTATCTGCAAATTCATGTCCTTTAGCTCTAAAGATTTTTGTCCTCTTTCTTTGGTAATGTAAGCCTCCTTTCTCTCCTCTTTCTTGGTAGAGCTCAGTTGTTCTCTCTCTCTGGTATGATCAGTTACCAAAGCTTCTGGGTTGATATGTTTCTCACATTCTTGCTCCTATTTTTTTTTTTTTTTGAGGAGTTTCGCTCTTGTTGCCCAGACTGGAGTGCAATGGCACAATCTGGGCTCAACGCAACCTCCACCTCCCGGGTTCAAGCGATTCTCCTGCCTCAGCCTCCCGAGTGTCTGGGATTATGTGCATGTACCACCACGTCTGGCTAATTTTGTATTTTTCATAGAGATGGGGTTTCTCCATGTTGGTCAGGCTTGTCTCGAACTCTTGACCTCAAGTGATCCTGCTGCCTCGGCCTCCCAAAGTGCTGGGATTACAGGTATGAGCCACCTTGCCCAGTCTTCTTGCTCCTATTTTTTAATCAGCCTTTTTTTTTTTTTTCATTTTTTCCATTGAGACCTCCTCTATTCATTAATCCTTTAGTTCATTCATTCACTCATTAACTGAAACAAGTATTTACTGATGACTGACCTACAATATTCTTCTGTGTTCAGGCAATGTTCTGGGCATTATAGACGCAGCAATGAATAAGACATCCTCATCCTCATTTTGAAAAAAATTTAAAAGTGGCTTAATAGTAAGTGCCATAATGTGCCATAAAGCAAAATTAAGCCAGGAGAAGAGCAGAAGGTGAAAGGCGCTAGAAGCTGTTTTAGCCAGGATGGTCAGAGAAGGAAGGCCTGACATTTGAACAGCAACATGAATAAGACGATAGAGCAAGTCATGTGAAGCCCTCTAGGAAGATTGTTCCAGGCAGAAGGCCTGAGTTTGCAACACGCTTAGTGTGTTTGATAAACAGCAAGAGGCTAGCATGTCCAGTGCAGAGTGAGCAAGGTGAGAATGAAAGAGACGGGGGGTGGCTCATGCCTGTGATCCCAGCAGGCGTGAGTTGTATATAAGGATTATTAATTATTATTATTGTTATTATTTTGAGATGGAGTCTCACTCTGTTGCCCAGGCTGAAGTGCAGTGGCGCGATCTCAGCTACTGCAGCCTCCGCCTCCCGGGTTCAAGCAATTCTCCTGCCTCAGCTTCCTGAGTAGCTGGGATTATAGGCTCGTGCTACCACACACAGCTAATTTTGTATTTTTAGTAGAGACTGAGTTTCACCATGTTGGTCAGGCTGATATCAAACTCCTGACCTCAGGAGATCCGCCCACCTCAGCCACCCAAAATGCTGGGATTACAGGCATGAGCCACCACATCCGGCCTTTTAAAAATTTTTTGAGACAGAGTTTTGCTCTATGATCCAGGCTGGAATGCAGTGAGGTGATCTCAGCTCACCGCAACCTCTGACTCCTGGATTCAAGCGATTCTCCTGCCTCAGCCTCCTGAGTAGCTGGGATTGCAGGCATCCACCACCCACACCTGGCTAATTTTTTGCATTTTTGGTAGAGATGGGGTTTCACTATGTTCATCAGGCTGGTCTCGAACTCCTCACCTCAGGTGATTCCCCCCACCTCAGCCTCCCAAAGTGTTGGGATTACAGGCATGAGCCACTGCGCCCTTTTTCTTTTTTTAAGACAGGGTCTCACTCTGTCACTCAGGCTGGAGTGCAGTGGCGCAATTCGGGCTCACCACAGCCTCAACCTCCCAGGCTCAGGTGATCCTCCTACTTCAGCCTGAGTAGCTGGAACTACAGGTGCCTGCCACCACTCCTGGCCAATTTTTGTATTTTTTGTAGAGACAGAGTTTCACCATATTGCCCAGGCTGGTCTCAAACTCTTGGGCTCAAGCAATCCATCTGCCTCAGTCTCCCAAAGTGCTAGGATTACAGGCATCAGCCACTGCACCAGGCCTGGAATTTGTTTCTAAGATATAAGTTTGAAATACCCTACCAGAGTCGTTAAAATCATGGATTCTGGAGGAAGACAGCATTAGATTAAATTCTAGACTGGATAGGTCATGGGGTGTACAAAAATTTCTTTTCTCTCTTTGAAGTGGAGATATTATAGTATGTTTGTATGCTAAAGCAAAAAGAGAGAAATGAATTCCGGAGAAAAAGGATTGGCCAGGCGCAGTGGCTCATGCCTGTAATCCCAGCACTTTGGGAGGCCGAGGCGGGTGGATTACGAGGTCAGGAGTTCAAGACCAGCCTGGCAAATATGGTGAAACGCTGTCTCTATTAAAAATACAAAAATTAGCTGGGCATGGTGGTGCACTCCTGTAGTCCCAACTACTCAGGAGGCTGAGGCAGGAGAATCACTTGAACTTGAGAGGCACAGGTTGCAGGAGCCAAGATCACACCACAGCACGCCAACCTGGGCGACAGAGTAAGACTTTGTCTCAAAAAAAAAAAAAAGCATTAATTATAGGAGTGAAGCCCTTGAAGTGATGAGAGTGAAGGCAGAGTATATGACCACTGGTGCAGATAGGATACATTTGATGATGAGATTCATCACTTTTTGCTTCAATTTATTAGCAATATAATAAATTGGTTTATGAGCTGGAAGGGATTCAAAGAAGCTGTTGGAGATTCAAGCAAGAGAAATTGTGAAATAGTCACCTCGGAGAGTGGAGGAATGAAATGATCAGGGAGACATACAATTCTGCTACTTAGGCATAGGAGTTGACTAGGCAGAGAACTGAGATTTTGCAAGGTCAGTCAGGAAGCAAGGAAAAATAAAATTATTACAGTGATGGCCTATGGAATCTAAGCTGGGCTAAGGAGGTAAATGACAAGGACTATATCCGTCTCACCTTCAAGAATGTGGGGCATGCAATCAATAACAGTTACTAGGGACTAGGTACAGTGACTCACGCCTGTAATCTCAGCACTTTGGGAGGTGGACATAGGCAGATCACTTGAGGTCAGGAGTTCAAGACCAGCCTGTCCAATATGTTGAAGCCCCGTGTCTACTAAAATTACAAAAATAATTAGCCAGCCACGGTGGCACGTGCCTGTAGTCCCAGTTACTCAGGAGGCTGAGGCAGGAGAATCACTTGAATCTGGGAGGCAGAGGTTGCAGTGAGCCGAGATTATGTCACTGCCCTCCAGCCGGGGCGACAGACAGGGTAAGCCTCTGTCTGGAAAAAACAAAAAAAAAAGCTACCAATGTTTTTTTTGGTTGTTGCTGCTGTTTTTGGAGATAGGGTCTTGCTCTGTCGCCCAGGTTGGAGTGCAGTGGTGCATGCAATCACAGTTCACTGCAGCCTCAACCTCTTGGTCTCAAGCAGTCCTCCTGCCTTGGCCCCCAAGTAGCTGAAACTACAGGCACTCGCCACCATGCCCAGCTAATTTTTGCTTTTGTTTTTTTTTTTTTTTTGGTAGAAAAAGGGTTTCACCGTGTTGCCCAGGCTGGCTACTAAAGATATTAAATCAACCATATGAAAAAACATGTTACATGGAAATGGTCCAAACACATCAGTTAAAAGAGAGCTTGTCAGACTGGATTAAAAAGCAAGGCTCACTACATGCTAATTACAAGAAACCCTCCTTAAGTGTAAAGACATGTAGGTATGTCAAAAGGATAGAGAAAGATAAACTATGCAAACACTAGCCAAAAGAAAGCTAGAGTATTTATACTAACTTCAGATAAAGTAGACTTCAGAAGTAGGAATACTATCAGAGAGAAAGAGGGATTAGAAAATGACAGAGGGCTGGGCACGGTGGCTCACGCCTGTAATCCCAGCACTGGGAGGCCAAGGCAGGCAGATCACCTGAGATCAGGAGTTTGAAACAAGCCTGGCCAACACGGTAAAACCCTTTCTCTACTAAAAATACAAAAATTAGCCTGGCATGGTGGTGAATGCGTGTAGTCTCAGCTACTCAGGACGCTGAGGCAGAAGAATCGCTTGAACCCAGGAGGTAGAGGTTGCAGTGAGCCAAGATCAATCGTACCACCACACTTCAGCCTGGGCGACAGAGTGAAACTCCATCTCAAAAAAAAAAAAAAAAGAAAAATTAGCCAGGCGACGTGGCGTGCACCTGTAGTCCCAGCTACTTGGGAGGCTGAGGTGGGAGGATCACCTGAGCCTGGAAGGTCGAGGCTGTTACTGAGGTGCGCTCACCTCACTGCACTCCAGCCTGGGCAACAGAGTGAGATACCATCTCAAAAAAACAAATGAAAAGAAAACAATAGAGGTGAGTTCTCTTAAAAAGACAGAACGATCCTAAATGTATATGCACCTCAAGCAACTGAGGCAAAAATAATATGTCGAAAAAGAAAATACATTAGTCTGCAAGTATATTTGAGGATGTCAGCATTCCTCTGTCAGTAATTGGTAAAACAAGCAGGCAGAAAATTAGTAAGGCCATAGATGGCCTGAGCAACATCACTATCAACTACAGTGACCTGACTGACATTCAGAATACTCCTCCCAATAATGGTAGATTTTACTGTTTTTTTTTTTTTTCTTTCCTTTTTTGAGACAGAGTCTTGCTCTGTCACCCAGGCAGGAGTGCAGTGGTTTGATCTTGCCTCACTGCAGCCTCCACCTGCTGGGTTCAAGTGATTCTCCTGCCTCAGCCTCCCAAGTAGCTGGACTACAGGCACACACCAACATCCCTGGCTAATTTTTGTATTTTAGTGGAGACGGGGTTTCACCATGTTGGCCAGGCTGGTGTTGAACTCCTGACCTCAGGTGATCTGCCTGCCTTAGCCTCTCAAAGGGCCAGGATTATAGGCGTAAGCACCACACCTAGCCTTTGTTTTTTTATTTTATTTTATTTTTTGTATTTTTGTAGAGATAGGATTTCACCATATTGGCCAGGCTGGTCTAAAGTAATCCACCTGCCTCAGCCTCCCAAAGTGCTGGGATTACAGGCATGAGCCACCATGCCCAGCCTCTACAAAAACTTTTTGATAATTAGCGAGGTGTAGTGGCATGTACCTGTAGTCCTAGCTACTCAGGAAGCTGAGGTAAGAGGATTGCTTGAGACCAGGAGTTTGAGGCTGCAATGAGGCATGACTGCACCACTGCACTCCTGCCTAGGTGACAGAGCAAGACTCTGTCCCAAAAAAACCCAAACACAGGGCTGGCGTGGTGGCTCATGCCTGTAATCCTAACTCCTTGAGAGCCCAAGGCAGGCAGATTGCCTGAGCTCAAGAGTTCGAGACCAGCCTGGGCAACACGGTGAAACCCTGTCTCTACTAAAATACAAAAAATTAGCAGTGCATGGCGGCGAGCATCTGTAATCTCAGCTACTCGGGAGGCTGAGGCAGGAGAATTGCTTGAAACTGGGAGGCAGAGGTTGCCGTGAGCCAAGATCGTGCCACTGCACTACAGCCTGGAGATGAGTGAGACTCGTCTCCAGAAAAAAAAACAACCACAAAAAAACAACAAAAAGCAAACAGAGCCAGTCAACATAGTGAGTGAAGAACTGTCTACCAAAAAATACAAAAAAAAAAAAAATTAGCTGGATGAGGTGTTGCATCCCAAGTAGTCCCAGCTACTTGGGAGGCTGAGGCCCGAGAAATCACTGCAAACCTGGAGGCAGAGGCTGCAGTAAGCCACCGCGCCCAGTCTTTTTAAAAAATTTTTTGAGACAGAGTTTTGCTCTGTTGTCCAGGCTGCAGTGCAGTGAGGTGATCTTGGCTCATGCCTAGCATACCAGCACTTTGGGAGGCTGAGGCAGGCGGATCACGAGATCCAGAGATCGAGATCATCCTGGCCAAAATTGTGAAACCCAGTCTCTACTAATAACACAAAAATTAGCTGGGTGTGGTGGCGTGCGCCTGTAGTCCCAGCTACTTGGGAGGCTGAGGCAGAAGAATCACTTGAACCTGGGAGGCGGAGGTTGTAGTGAGCCGAAATCGTTCCACTGCACTCGAGACTGTAGCAAGACTCCATCTCAAAAAATAATAATAAAAAAAAAAATGAAAAAAAAAAAAGAAAAGATAAGCATAATTAGTCCCCTAGGCATTGGTAAAGTGGTAACATTTTCATCGTGGTCTTATCCGTATGGATAAGACTATACCCACTATTCCCTACATGGAATGCTGTGCATCTCTCTTAAATCCTATCAGGACAGAAATAAAGTTGGAGAAAAAATTTACAGATTTTTTTTTTACTTCAGTGATTATTTTAAAAATTTCTAACAGCTCTTATTTTCTTAAAGTTCCTTTTTATAGCATTCTGTTTTTGCATGTGTGCAATAACTTCTTCGATGTCAATAACTAGATTTTTAAAAAAATTATTTTGATCCTTCGATTAAGTTTTATTCAGGTTATTTTTCATCTTGCTTTCTTTTATGTTGAAGGCTCTTCTAAAAAAATTTTTTTTGGCTTCTATGGACAGAGTCTTGCTCTGTCGCCCAGGCTGGAGTTCAGCAACAAGCCTCACCACAGCCTCCACTTCCCAGGTTCAAGGAAAGTGTTCCTTCCATCTCAGCCTCCCTAGTAGCTGGGACCACAGGTGCACACCACCACCACACCTGGTTAATTTCTTGTATTTTTTTTGTAGAGATGGGTTTTTGCCACGTTCCCCCGGCTGGTCTTCTCAAAACTGTAATCTTAGTTCCCCTTATGGTTAAGAGTGCGGCACTGAAAGGCTGATTAAGAGCAGTGTGACTATAAGATAATCATGCAGGGTGGGGAATAATTACAGTTTTCAGTTAATCTCCCCCCCTTTTTTTGAGACAGGCTCTCACTCCGTCAACCAGGCTGGAGGGCAGAGGGCACGATCCTCCACCCGCCTGAGTGCAGCCTTGACCTCCCATGTCCAAGCAATACTACCACCACAGCCTTCCAAGTAGCCAGGACTACAGGTGCACGCCATCACACCTGGCTCTTTTAAAATTTTTTTTGTAAAGAAAAGGTCTCACTATTTTGCTCATGCTGGTCTTGAACTCCTCAGCTCAATTGATCTGTCCCTTCGGCTTCCCAAAGTGTTGAGATTACAGGTATGAGCCACTGCGCCCGGCCCGGTAGCAAGAGTTATGGTTTCAGGAAGTTTGAAAGCTGGTTTGGCCAGGTTACTCTTTGTTGAGTAACCTGTTGTATATACCATTTCTTCAATTGTAAAAAGACTATACTAAAAAAAAGTACTCAATTTGTTTGAAGGATTAAATGAAATAACATGCCATACTGAAAATGCCATCTGATGCATTCAACCACACCAAATCTTCACTTAAACACAAATTCCCATGACTTTTTCCTTTATATGAACTTGGTGTTTTGTTTTGTTTTTTAGCCAGGGTCTTTGTTCTGTCACCCTGGCAGGAGCGCTGTGGTGCCCTCACAGCTCACTGTAGCTTCAACCTCTCAGGTTCAAGCAATCCTCCCACCTGAGTCTCCATAGTAGCTGGACTACAGGCATGGGCCACTACAAGCATATCAGGCTAATTTCTAAAATATTTGTAGAGATAAGGTCTCATTATGTTGCCCAGGCTGGTCTCAAATTCTTGGGCTCAAGCAATCCTCCCACCTCAGTCTTCCAGAAGTGCTGGGATTCTAGGCATGAATCCACCGCGCCCAAAGAGAATACTTACATTTTCCAAGAGTGGGGTGGACCTTTCATATACATGAGTGGTGATATTTACTAGTACATGATGGGGAAGCACAGTCAATAAAGGAAGCTTCTGAAGAATGTCTGTAAGGAAATAATCTGAAATACATACGGTGGTTCAAGACGGCATTATTTTTTGTTTTATCAAAGAAATATGTAGATTTTAAAAGTCAAATATTGCTAAAAGATTATTTTAAAAACCAAAAACATGACTGCTAAGGGGTGTTGGGTTTCTTTTTCCAGCAATGAAAATTTCTAAAGTTGATAGTGGTGACAGGCACACAACTTTGTGAATATACTAAAAGTCACTGAATTAAACACTTTATTTCTCCACCTTCATTGAGGTATATAATTGGTAAAAATTATGTATACAGTGTACAATATGTCCTGATGTATTGTACACTGTATTATACAAATTTTAATTTTGTAGAGTCTCGCTTTGTTGCCCAGTGTGGTCTCGGACTCCTGGCCTCAAGTGATCCTTACGCCTTGGCCTCCCATAGTGCTGAGATTACAGGCATGAGCCACCATGCCTGGCCTGTATTGTACTTTATATTTTGAGACTGGCGCTCCCAGGCTGAAGTGCAGTGGTGTGATCACAGCTCATTGCAGCCTAGCCCTCTCAGGCTCAGGTGGTCCTTCCACATCAGCCTCCTGGGTAGCAGGGATTACAGGTGCGTGCCACCACACCCAGCTACTTTTTGTATTTTTTGTAGAGATTGGGTTTCGCCATATGCCCAGGCTGGCCTTGAACTCCTGAGCTCAAGCGATCTACCTGCCTCGGCCTCCCAAAGAGCTGGGATTACGGGCATAAGCCACTGCACCGTGCCCTACTTTTATTCACTGGATTTAAAACATACGTTTTGAAGGAAGTTGAGTACTTACTCAACTACCACCCCTACTTCCATTCATCTTACATTATGACTAACTGTTGGTTGCTTAATGAACATACTAAAAATGGTTTTTTACATCTTTTTCTATTTGACTAGTTTTCTGATTCTAAGTCTTCCTATTTTTGCTAATTCCTTCTTTGCACTTCAATTCATCATAATGTAATTGCACACATAAGATGTGTATAATGACCTATTACTTTCTTTTGTTGATCTCCATTTTGAAATATCTCACACTTCTGGTCCAATGGATGGGAATGGCTGCATGTAAGGCCACACAGCTGGCATTCTGGACTTCACTCATCCCAGAAATAACCAGCTCCTGTGTTAATATCTTGTTTCATTTGCATGATTTACTCTTCTCCATTTTGGTGGAGTATAGCATTCAGGTGCTTGCTGGGAAAATGCAAATGGAAGGCAAAATTTGAGATCTTGAGTATCTGACAATATCTAACTTTTCAGTCAGAACTTAAAATCTGTGTGTATAGATATACCTATAGCTGTACATATGTATAATTTTTTTTAAGAGAGCCTCACGCTGTCATCCAGGCTGGGGTGCAGTAGCGTGATCATGGCTCAGTGCAGCCTTGACCTCCTGGTCTCAAGACATCCTCTTGATCTGAGCAACACCACACCTGTTTGTTTTGGTTTTGGTTTTTGGTAGGGATGGGGTCTCACTATGTTGCCCAAGCTGATCTTGAACTCCTGGCCTCTAACACTCCTCCTGCCTCAGCTCCTAAACTGCTGGGATTACAGGCGTGAGCCATCAGCTTGGCTTCACTCAGCAGAGCTTAGCGGTCATTGCTTCCTTATCTTGTAGCTTCCCGTGTTGTTGAGAATGTTGATGCCATTCTTATTCCCAATTTATCTTTTGTTTTTGTTTTTTTTTTTTGAGATGGAGTCTCGCTCAGTCACTCAGGCTGGAGTGCAGTGGTGCAATCTTGGCTCACTGCAACCTCCACCTCCTGGGTTCAAGCAATTATCCTGCCTCAGGTTCCCAAGTAGCTGGGATTACAGGCATGTGCCACTATGCCCAGCTAATTTTTTTGTATTTTTAGTAGTATTTCTGTATTTTCACCGTGTTGGCCAGGCTGGTCTTGAACTCCTGACCTCAAGTGATCCACCCACCTCAGCCTCCTAAAATGTTGGGATTACAGGCGTGAGCCATTGCACCTGGCCCATTTTAGCACTTTATACTCTCAACTCCCAAAAGTTTTTGGGTTCTTCTCATTTTTCCTAATGTTGTGAAGCAAAAATGTCTTACTACGAAACTTCCTATATTCTTCGTGTTGGGTGCTTGATGTGCTCTTGATAAGTGGAGTGCCCTTCAGTTCTCATGTTTGTTTTTTGTTTCTTTCTATTATTTCTTTGATACTTTCCTTCATTCCATTTCCTTTAAGAAATTTCTATTAGGCAAATGTTGGATCTTCTGGAATAGTACTCTAATTTGCTTTATTAAACTTCCCACACTTTTACACTTAAAAAGTCTCATAGTCTTTAAAATTCAAAACTTTAATCTTTAATATGAGCTATAGTATTCAGTATACAAACTATTTTCTAAAGTATTCTGTACTTTTTTCATAGATGTAGTATTTTACCTTTGAAAATGGTTGTATTTTCAGGTTTTCTTCTGCCTGTAGTTGATACTATTTTGATCTTGGTCATTAGTGTTGGAGAACAGTCTTTAAAAATCTAGTGACACTTAAACTTGCTCATGTTTTGGAATTCACTGGGTGAAAACTCAGCTTTCTCACTGGAAAAGCTTCATGTCTAAAGTCTGAATCCCTTTGAAGTTATTTTCTCTGGGGATATCGAATTTGTTCAGAAAAGGATCTTTCCTCCTCCTCCCTGAGACTTAAGTGCAAGCATTGTAGAAACTAAGAATCTACCATCCTGTATAATTTGTTAATCTTCATTTTCAGTTTATGCCTGGCATTTCTGTCTGAAGATTTCTGTTTCAAATTCCCAAAAGAGCAAATTTCCTTCCATGTTAAGAGCACAGTAGTAACCTAGTTACCTACCTCACTGGGTAGAAAGAAGACAAGCTTTTAACCCGTCTCCATTCCCAGTCATTCTGTAGGGGCTGTTTTCTCCAGTGTGTAGTGTGTAGTTCCGAGCTGTAAGGAGTAAACTGGCTTGCTTCTGGTCAGTACTCCTACAGATGATTCGCTTTGAACTTCCTCTACTGTGCTACGTCAGTCCCTATTTTCCGTCTACTTTCCATCTTCCAAAAGTATTTTGACCTTTTATCTACCATTCTTTGTCCCTAGGGCTTTGTACCTCTAAATGTCATTTTGGTGAAGTCTCAAGATACAGCTACAGTATTAAAACACTTGTGCTATCCACCATGTTTAATTAGAATTCCATGCACCAAAACTGTAATACAGAAAAATCAGAAATAATCTAGATATCCAATTAGAAGTCCACGTACCAAAACTGTAATACAGAAAAATCAGAAACAATCCAGATACCCAATAGGTTACGGCCATAAAATATGGCTGCCCTGCCCAATGGCCTCCTTATAGCCATTCAAATGTGTATGTAAAGAAACTTTAAAGAACCATAATTTCCATGTACTTAAAAGATGAATATTAACAATTATACAGTATTAGCTCACTTGTACTGAGCTAAAAATAGTATCCTGAAAGAATACTTTAAAATACTAAGTAAATTCAAGGAGGTATGGATAGAGCTGATTTCTGAAATGAGCACATTTTTATTACTAAAATTGCTTTGAAGAATAAAAGCAAAGGAAGCAGTATAATAGAGAGAAAACCTAAGTTATTAGTTTGACAACGCCAGTCATCATAATTTGGAAGGGCTGCAGGATTTTCAGACCAATTTTAGTACCATGTGCAGGCCAGGCCCAAATTGTAAGACATAAAGAATAAGAAAAGGGGACCAGGTGCGGTGGCTCACGCCTGTAATCCCAGCACTTTGGGAGGCCGAGGTGAGCGGATCACGAGGTCAAGAGATTGAGACCATCCTGGCCAACATG
>PVKP010020886.1:24899-40150 GCA_004027715.1 Plecturocebus donacophilus
AAAAAAAAAAAAAAAAAAAAAAAGAATAAGAAAAGGGGCCGGGCGAGGTGGCTCACACTTGTAATCTCAGCACTTTGGGAGGCCAAGGTGGGCAGATCACCTGAGGTCGGGAGTTCAAGACCAGTCTGACCAACATGGAGAAACCCCATCTCTAATAAAAATACAAAATTAGCTGGGCGTGGTGGCACATGCCTCCAGAGGCTGAGGCAGGAGAATTGGTTGTGGTGGTTGTGGTGAGTGGAGATTGACCATTGCACTCCAATCTGGGCAACAAGAGAAAAACTCCGTCTCAAAAACAAAACAAAACAAACAACAACAACAACAAACAAGAAAAGGGTAAGGAAGCAATCTATTCAGGATGCAGTATTTTTCAAATGTGATGGGAAACAGAGTAGGGAAAAAAGGAACTACACAAAGATATTTAAACAGTTTAGGGGATGAGTTACTGGAGGGAACATCTAGATGAAGAGAAGAAAAAAAACAAAATAAGACAATGGAAAGTAGTAAAGAGTACAATAAGTTACCCTTGGGAAAAGAGGAAGCTTCTCAAAGAGAAAAGGCCCAATTTTACTTTGTACTTGGTCCAGGCTGGAGTGAGTGATGCAACCACTGCTCATTGCAGCCACGACCTCCTGGGCTCAGGTGATCCTCCCATCTCAGTCTCCTGAGTACCTGGGACTACAGTCGCCCATCGTCCTGACCAGTTAATTTCTGGCTAATTTTTTATAGAGACAGAATCTTACCATGTTACCCAGGCTGGTCTTAACTCCTGGGCTCAAGCAACGCACCTGCCTCAGCCTCAAGTGCTAGGATTACAGGCATGAGCCCGAAGACAATTTTACTTCATCGAATAAAGATAAATTGGGGATAGAAAGCAGGATTGGCAACATTTTAATCAACTGGACTTGAACAATTTTTAACAAAAGGATTAACAAAGCATTTGGGGTCAAGATTTTTAGTTACACTCCCTACGCAGAATCTTCCCACATAGGCACTTTTATCCTTCCTACTCTACCCCTCAAAAGGTTCATAACCTTAATTTTCTTTTCCTTTTTTTTTGAAACAGAGTCTTGCTCTGTCGCCAGGTGCCAGGCTGAAGTGCGGTGGCGCAATCTTGGTTCACTGCAATCTCCACCTCCTGGGTTCAAGCAATTCTCCTACCTCAGCCTCTCAAGTAGCTGGGACTACAGGCGCATGCCACCACACCCAGCTAATTTTTGTATGTTTTAGTAGAGACCATGTTGGCCAGGATGGTCTCGATCTCTTGACCTCGTGATCCACCTGCCTTGGCCTCTCAAAGTGCTGGGATTACAGGCGTGAGCCACCGCGCCCGGCCAATCTTGATTTTCTTTTACCATACCTTGTCTTTTTGTTCCTTTTATAATCTCTCACTTATCTCTTAATCTTTTTTTTTTTTTTTTTTTTTTTTTGAGACAGAGTCTCGCTCTGCTGCCCCGGCTGGAGTGCAGTGGCACAAAGTCAGTGCACTGCAACCTCCACCTCCCGGGTTCAATCCTTCTGCCTCAGCTTCCCGAGTAGCTGGGACTACAGATGCGCACCACCATGCCTAGCTAATTCTGTATTTTTAGTAGAGACAAGGTTTCACCACGTTGGCCAGGCTGGTCTCGAATTCTTGACCTTAAGTGATCCACATGCTTTGGCCTCCCAAAGTGTGGGCATTACAGGTGTGACGCACAGCACCCGGTCCCTCTCTTACTCTTCTAATTACTACCTTTATCCAGGGGCCACAGTCCTCTTGCAGATCACTCATTTTCTTTCCCAACGCAATTTTACTTCAGTGAGTAGGTGCCCCTTACCTATACATACTTGCCCCCAAAGCCCTCAAGGTTTTTCTCTATATGACAGCCCTCCTTTAACCCAAACTCCATTGCTGAGTGAAGATAACGTTGGGGATAAAAACATGGAGTCAAGCCTGGCGTGGTTGCTCACACCTGTAATCCCAGCACTTTGGGAGGCTGAGGCGGGTAGATCACCTGAGGTCAGGAGTTCGAGACCAGCCTGACCAATATGGTGAAACCCCGTCTTTAAAAAAAAATAAAAATAAATAAAACATGGAGTCAAGAGATGATAACTAGGTATAACTAACAACAGAAATGAGTTACTTAAACAGGAATAAGTATATTATTTAGTGACCTGGAGGTATGTCCGTTATTTAAAAACTGTTCTGTGGACCAGTACTTCAGTTTGGAAAAGAATTATAGTTTTTTCACTGTGAACTCTTACTATTGACTTTAAAAAAGTAATTAGTTTATTTGGAATAATAATTTGAGATGGAGTTTCGCTCTTGTTGCCCAGGCTGGAGTGCAACAGCACGATCTCAGCTCATCGTAACCTCCATCTCCCCGGTTCAAGTGATTCTCCTGCCTCTACAGGCATGTGCCACCATGCCCTGCTAATTTTGTATTTTTAGTAGACAGGGTTTCTCCATGTTGGTCAGGCTGGTCTCGAACTCCCTTGGGTAATCCACCCACCTTGGCCTACCAAAGTGCTGGGATTGATTACAAGTGTGAGCCACCATGCCCGGTTTCCTTAATACCTTTCATATTATTCACTGAAAAACTAATTCACTGTTGATCAAAACAAGTACAAAATGTTGGATGCTTTTTAATTTTGACTATCCATTGCCAGGGCATGAAACCTCCTTAAATTCTTTTTTTTTTTTTGAGACAGAAACTCACTCTGTCGCCCAGGCTGGAGTGCAGTGGCTTGATCTTGGCTCACTGCAACCTCTGCTTCCTGGGTTCACGGATTCTTCTGCCTCAGCCTCTCGAATAGCTGGGATTACAGACGTGAGCCACCACGCCTGGCTAAATTTTGTGTATTTAGTAGAAACGGGATTTCACCATGTTGGCCAGGCTGGTCTTGAACTCCTGACCTCACGATCTGCCTGCCTCGGCCTCCCAAAGTGCTGAGATTACAGGTGCAAGCCACCTCATCCAGCATTTTTTTTTTTTTTTTTTTTTTTAAGACAGAGTCCTGCTCTGTCACCCAGGCTGGAGTGCAGTGGTACGATCCCAAAGTGCTGGATTACAGGCATGAGCCACCATGCCTGGCTTTTTTGTTTTTTAAAAGACGTAGTCTCACTCTATTGCCCAGGCTGGAGTGCAGTGGTGCAATTTCGGCTCACTGCAACCTCTGCTTCCTCGTTTAAGCAATTCTCCTGCTTCAGCTTCCAGAGGAGTTGGGATTACAAGCACGCGCCACCACGTCCAGCCATGTTTATGCATTTTGGAGAGACAGGGTTTAACCATGTTGGCCAGGCTGGTCTCCAACTCCAGACCTAAGAAGACTCACAGGACTCTGCCTCCCAAAGTGCTTGGATTACAGGTGTGAGCCACCACACCTGGCCTTGAATTCTATTTATCCTACATTTTTAGTACCTAAAGACTCAGTCTTGCTTCACAAAAAGAACACTTTATGTTGGTATTCCAGGTCAGGGGGAATTCCGTTTCTTAGGAAAGAAACTTACATGCCTGCTGTGAGTTGGTTACAAATACCATAAAGACACAAACAGTTTTGCCATGTAAAATAATTTGTACAAACCCTGACAAAGTCTCTTCCAATTATCAGCATTTATGGAGGAAGGGGCAATCTATGGATAATTAATGGACCTCTGAAATAGACCTAACAAAAAAGATACTTTGCCAAACCAGTACAATTTTTTTTTTTTTGAGACAGAGTGTCACTCTGTTGCTCGGCTAGAGTGCAGTAGCACGATCTTGCAACCTCTGACTCCCAAGTTCGTGATTCTTGTGTCTCAGCCTCCCGAGGAGCCCAGCTAATTTTTGTATTTTAAGTAGATAACCGGGTTTCACCAAGTTCGCCAGGATGGTCTCGATCTCTTGACCTTGTGATCTGCCCGCCTTGGCCTCCCAAAGTGCTGGGATTATAGGTGTGAGCCACCGCGCCCAACCTTTTTATTTATTTATTGACAGAAAGTTACTGTCACCAGGCTTGGAGTGCAGTAGCGTGACCTTGGCTTACTGCAGCCTCCCCGAGTAGCTGGGATTACAGGTGCATGCCACCACGCCCAGCTAAGTTTTGTATTTTTAATAGAGATAGGGTTTCACCATGTTAGCCAGGATGGTCTCCATCTCCTGATCTCATGATCTGCCCACCTCAGCCTCCCAAAATGCTGGGATTACAGGTGTGAGCACTCTGTCTGGCCAGCCTGAACAATTTTCAAACAAGGTATTTTGTTGGTGGTTTCAGATTAGGAACACAGCAATCTTTTCATCGTTCAGCCAAAATTTAGTGTTAGAATTATAGCAACGTCTATACAAATATATGAAGTACTTTTACAGCTATATCAATTACTTAATTTTATCTTCACAAACATGCTACAAAGTACTGGGCAAGTATCTTACCCAGATGAAGAAACTGAGGCTCAGAAAAGTCCAGCTCTCTGCTCTTGAGTAAAAAGCTGGGATTAAACCCTGGACTTTCTGAAACAATTCGGTCTTTTTGACAGTACTATGCAACATTTTCAGAAAGCATATATGGAAACGGAATACAAAGTATTACTTAACTTTTTTGTGAGACGGAGTCTTGCTCTGTAGCCCAGGCTGGGGTGGGGTGCAGTGGGGCAATCTCGGCTCACTGCAATCTCTGTTCCCAGTTCAAGAAATTCTCCTGCCTCTGCCTCCCGAGTAGCTGGGATTACAGGAACGTGCCACCATACCCAGCTAATTTTTGTATTTTTTAATAGAGATGGGGTTTCATCATGTTGATCAGGTTGGTCTTGAACTCCTGACCTCGTGATCAGCCTGCCTTGTCTTCCAAAAGTGCTGGGATTACAGGCCAACTAACTCTTAATGACTCTAAATTTTACATTAGAACCTAAGCAAATAATGTTCTAGTTTTAGTAAGTTTAATTAGAACTAAATTTCAATGTTTTTAAATTCAAAAATCTGATACAATTTACTGCATTCGTCATGTCAATCACTATGAAATTTGTCAAGGAGAAATATCTACCTAGTTCTTATTCTTATTTAGATTAAGACTTAATTGCTTGTCCACAGATGAGTACCCAGAAATAAGATATAAACCATTTTCAGGGGAAAACATGCATGCATTTATTTTTAAGAATTCCCAATAAGGGGGGAAAAATTCAACATCTTTAAAAATGTGTTTATTTTTTAAAAAATCAGTTGTGTACAAAAGTGTTTCGTAGTTTTTAATTCTCAAGACAAATGCCCAACCCTCCACCCATAGCCCACCCTGCTTCAATGGTATTTCTGGTAACCCACCCATTTTCCCCTTACAGGAAGTTAACGGCTCAGAATAGACCCTCCTACAGAATTTATCATCACTAACAGATTGTTTAGAATAGAGATCTAGAGAAGCTAACAAGCAAGGTTCCCTATAATGGCAGTAGACTTCCAGCAGACACCACAACAAAGCACCATCAATTGCTGAAAGCTAAAAAATAGATATTATTTTCAATAATATTTCATTTTCTATTGGAAAAGTTTTTAAATTACATTAAATAAGTCTCTTTCCCCCCAAAGAAATAGTCTAGCTTTTATTATGATGCCTGTAAAAAGTAGGTAACAGCAAGCAGACAAGGATCGTTAACAGCACAGTGTAATGATTTCTATCCACTCACACCTAGAATCAAACTGACAAACTGTGCCACACCTGATTATATATAGCAGCATGGTTGAAATAACCAAGCAAAAGGTGACACATTCAAACCTTCCATTTAGGTAACTGCAAGTTCATGAGGGTAGATCAGTCCAATAAAGCAGTAACATAACAAATGGGACAAGGGAGATACTAACACTCCCCTACCCCTATGCCACAAGATTTTTGATCTATATTGTAGCAGTGCAAATAGAATGTGTGACATAGTATGTAGACAGTGAAGAAAGTCACACTTGGGAATAAAGGCTATTTATCAGCAAATACTTCAAGCTGCCTTCTTCCCAGCAACAGCAACTGGCTGATGGTAAGCATTTATTTAAAAATGGTACTAAAACAATGGAAATGCAGTTTTTAAAATCAATGGTTTGTACCCTGGAATTGAAATTCCTCGAACTAGAAAAAGTGATTAATACAACATCATTTTGTAGACGTCCATGAAATAAAGTTAACTGTAAACAGACGGCTTCCTTTTTCATACCTAAACATTGTTTCCCTCTACATACTAGAAGGTGTATAGCTGGCTCCAGCTGTTCCCTACCCCAATCCATCTTAAATCTTTAAAACAACAGCAACAAAAATCATAATTTCCTATTTTGCTACATAGGATTGTAAAACATTATCATACACCTACTGCAGAGTTTTAAAAGCTCAAAACAGGCATACACTTATACCCAAGATCTGCTTTTCACATTGGTAAACTTATTAAGCAGCCTCAACAGTAATACAGTATGCTGCATTCTGTATTGCATAAATAAACAAAATCCATTTAAACTGCCAATTCTTTCTTACGGATACTTAAAAAGAATTATTTTGCATAGTTTTATGTGCCACCAACAATCATAAATGTGTATTACTTCTAAAAAAAAGAAAAAAATCAGTCTTTCATTTTATAGATTACTCTCTTCAAAAGCAAAATACCACTCCAGACATTTATATATCCTTGAAAGTGTTATGTGTTTATAAAACCACAGTTTTAATTCCAAACATTTCGGGGTGCCAATTCAGAGCATCTAATTCAGTACCTAGTTCCTCAAATATTTCTATACCACTGAATACTTATTTGGGTCCACTAACTGCCACTCATTCATTCATTCATTCATTCATTCAGTAATCAGTACTGAAATACTATACAGTTAATTATTTCTTCCTTTAAAAGAGGCACATACTCAGGAACAGGCCTGATTATAATAAAAGCCTACTGGAGTATCAGTGACTTCTAGCAAATCTGCCTGCCCTAACTGGGATTTCACTGGATTTTTTTTTTTTAATATAATTTTTGAGGCTTTTAAAACTGACAAACGGAGCCAACTCAAAAACATTAAGAATTACAAAAATAATTTCCACCAGGGTACTTTTCCCTTAGGCCTGATCTTTTAGTGTCTTTTTTCCACACATATTTAAGACAAGAGGGAAAAAGCAATTGCTTTAGTTTCTATGTTTGGGTAACTAAATCTACCTGCAGACAGGAGAAAGGCAAAAACCAAATAGTACAGTGGGAGATAGAAAGGACAACAAAAAGATCATCACATTAAATTTAAATGAGGTAAATTTTTATAATAAAGAATCTATTATGAAGAACATCTCAAACCAAATATTGTACTTTCCAATTTCTTGGGCACTGGGGATACTGAAGTGTAGTTAGATGAGTATATATCCTATAGGGCTCATGTGCATAAAAATCAAAGCAGGATATAGCTGCCTCCAAGAGTATGTATGCATGTATGTATGTATGCACGTACGTAATGCTTGACCTTTAGTAACCTCTGAGCTCTCTCACCTTTGTCTAACCACAGGACAATTAAATATACCCTGATAATACAGGCAAAAAATAAACTGGGTAGATGTGTCTGATATTTTTAAACCCAAATTCTATTAATACTACCAAGTTGCCCTCCACTTAAAAAAAGTAATTCTAACCAATAATGGAGAAAAACCATCCACATTTTCACACAATCCCACCTTACTTCAAAATATAAAGTACAAGGTTTCAGATATTTAAAATAAATAAAGAAAAATCCTGTTTCCTTTGGCATCTTTAGAAAATAAACTACAGCAATAAAAGGAGGTGACTGTATAAAGACATGCTTAAGCAAACATATGGGGGAAAACAGCAACTTGTGTTTAGAATGCAATAATATCAACTACAAGAGTTTACTGTTAATTAGGAAAGCCTTACAAATTTTTGGAAGAACCTTCACATCTTTAACATTACAATATATTTAATAATGGTTCTTTTATTGCTTCTAGTATCAAGATTATTGAGAAGTCAAATGAAGTTATGCTGACTTTATGATTCAAAAATTATCTTCCAAACACTTAACGATTATAATTTAAGATAAATAACACTTAAAGAAAGCAAACCTTTTATAATATGACTTTCAACATACAGCCTTACTTTAATTCAGTCTGATTCCATTACATTTTTGTTATTTTGTATTGGTCCTAAAAATTTAGAAAGAATTGTATTTCTATATATAGAACTGCCTGCATGAATCTACTTCAACCTTCATAAAATGGTCACATTAGTGTTTGATCTTGCAAAACTAATAATTTTCAAACTTTTGAACTTAGAATGAAATGTAAATTTAATACAAACAGTCTGACTATGTACAAGAGAAGGTAAAGTTTTAAATTCTCATATTATCAGAAACATCATAAAGAAAGCTAGATTTATAACACACTTCTATTCCTATGTGCATCTGAAGTATGTACAATAAAACACCAACACAGCTTTCATGTGTCAATACGGGAAGAGCAAGCAAGAATGACTTGAAGTTATCCAATAAAGCAATCTCTATAGACCCAAAAATCAGGCTAAAAACTACTGGAAACAGTTGACTGCATCCTTGCCAGTTCTCAAAGAAAAATGTCATCATTTAAAAAGTAAGTGTCAAATTCATTGAAAAACTAAGTTGGGTTCTTTCATTAAACCTGGGAATAATGTAACATCAAGTATTTTACTATTTTTACAAGAGAAATAAAATTGGCAGTTCCATTTTTACATTACTTGGGAAAAATTTAATAGTGTTTGAAGAACTGGGACAAAACATTCCAAACCTACGACCTAAAAATGAAGCAAGGGATACACACTGTCCCTCAGCACATTTCCTCACCAAATACAGAGAAATTTACCATTAGAATATTAGCTGTGTGTGTTAAGGGGGGAGGGGAAAGACATTAGGTCCCAGTCTGTCGACAAGGACAAAAAGGTTCTGAATAGGTCACCATCTTCAATTCTGAGTAAATCTCCTACTTAAGAATTCTCAAATGCTTAAAATGGTGGTCTTTTCAGCTACCCATCCTAAAAAGTCAAGTACAAGCATGCAAGTAAATTCACAGGCACAGAGGATCCATGTTAAAACAGTTAAGGTAGCTGTGATGCAACACCAACAATTTGAATGGCCCTGACACACTCAAAATATTATCTTAATTATTCAACAAAATCCTGAAGCAAACTCTTGCTAGTCTTGGTACACTGCTAAACACTAAAGTAGCAAGTTTCTTCCATGATTTTAGCTTAGCTCAAGGAATTTTTACACTATTAAGAAAAAAAATTAAAGTATTTCCCCTTTTTAAATTTACACAGACGTTTAATTAGCTTTATTTACAGAGCAGGGATTTTTTTTTCAGTCTCCAATGGTGCCTAGATAACATCATTAGGCAAGAATGCCGGTTTAAAAGAAATCTATGCAGAATCCTAAAAATAACAGATGTTGGTGCTCCTCAAGAAGAGGCAAGCTTGACTATCAGCAGCTCTTTATGCCTCAGTTACTCAGAAGCAATTCTGTTGCAGTCTCTACATCCCATGATTTTGAAGACAAGGCCACTATTACTGCATTCTGTAGAGAAGAAAAGGGGACAAGAAATTAAACCTCAAGGAAACATTTAAACAGTATTGAATCACTCACTCTCTTTATATTGAGAATTAACACCTTGTTTCTTTTCTGTAAGTTGCTTTACACTTGCGGTGCATGAAAAGCTTCTAAAATCAATGACTGAAATCAGTAAAAAGAAAAAAAATCACTTCAAAAACAGAAAATTTGTTTACTAAAACTAGATTTTCTTATTTTCCTTTTTTTTTTTTTTTTTTGAGACAGGGTCTTGCTCTATCACCCAGGCTAGAGTGCAGTGGCATGATCATTGCTCACTGCAGCCTCGACCTACTGGGCCCAAGGGATTCTCTCACCTCAGCCTTCAGAGTAGCTGGCATTGCAGGCGCTCACTACCACGTCCAGCTAATTTTTGTAGAGATGGGTTTCACCATGTTGCCCAGGCTAGGAATTTCTCTTATTTTCTAAACCACTTTTGTCAGCCAAGAATTTGCAGTAATTTAAAATCAATCAATAGATCAAAGTCAACATGCCCTTATGTACTTACCCTATCAAAGCCCATAGCACATAGGTTTTCTATTTTTTTGGTGTATTCTGGACTAGAAACTGGTGCTCCAGCATACACATGTGCCCAAAGTCGAGCTGTCTGTTTGAACATTTCGGGATTTTGTTTGTACTATATGGGGGGAAAAAATTGATTGAGATGGCATTACAGTTATAATATTTAATATGGTATTTCAGCTCTTAATTGCCTACAACCCTACTGTTGCAAATAAAACAAATCTACATTTAAAATGTGATTCACTTTGCATTATAGACAAGCTATGTCACTTGAGAAAAGACCGCTTAACCTGAAGCTTTGACTCACAATTTGTGTTGACAATAATAAAGACAAGTAACATTAATCTACTTTGATCTCCAAATTCAACAAATATAACTAGCAAAAAACTAATATTAAATGAAGTGAGGTATTAGAGAGAGATGTTCTGTACAGCAGCAAATCTTATACAACAAAACAGAGAATTATTAGCTTATAAAAAGATGTGGACATTAGAATAATTTTTTACAATGTGACTAGGTTTTGTATTACCAACAGCTCAGACTAGAATATAACTAGGTTCTCCTGCTTTCTTACAGTTGCATTAATGTACAGAGATTTATGGAAACTTCACATGGAAAGTTCTAACTTATTAAGTATCTTGAGATGATTATAAACTCACAATAGAGTACTTTTATTAAAAGACTTCCCATAGGCATTGGAAGAGGTAAATTTATCAAATACTTTGGAAACACTGCTACTTAGTAAAGCAAAGTATAAATTACTATTCAATTCACTTTACTATTTCTTTTAAAAGCACTTTATATATTTAAATCTATTACATATTAAAATGATAAATCTTGTTTATACCACTGCTTCATAACAAGGAAATAAGTTAAATTACTGAAATATTTTAGGAGCTAAGAAACCCTCAGTCTAACCTCAACCTCTAAGGCTTAGAGCACAACAGGAAAGCAAAGCTGGAACTCAAGCCATGATTTTAACAACCAAATATGAATAAATAGCACATATATAAAACATGGAAAACCCTAAGTGGAAGCACTCTGAGGCAAATAACAGAACATATTTACAAGGATATATACATAAAGCAAGGAGAGTAAACAGATCTTGAAGGGAAAAGAAGAAAGGTAATATATAAATTAAAATCTTAACAGGTTGAAGAAGTTTGCCAAGAGGAAGTTTCCTCAGGCAGAGGAAATATGGCGAGATTGGATCCAATATGTAAAAATAAATGCAATGCTTGAAAAAGCCTGAGTTTCAAGAAAACAATTCAGGAAATAAAGCTAGGTTTGCAGAGAGTTCAGATCTGCAAGCTAAAGAATTTGGACTCGAGTAGGTGATAGTAGAGCTACAAACAAGTTTTTGTTAATGAAGTAAAGTAAGATTTGCACTTTATAAAGCTACCTGATAGCAATGTAGAAGACAGAGAAAGGAAGAAAGAGTTTGAGAAAGGGAGATCTATCAGAGCAGTCAAAATGAAACAATTTTTAAAAAGTGACCTATGGCAATCAGAGTAATTATGTAAATAGTAACAGAGCGATACAGGGAATGGTTATCAGGAGAAAAGGAGACAGAGAGAAAAACTCCAAAGGCTGTGACTTGGTGGTTAACTATATGAATGTTCCTTGGATGTCTCAGTTTAACACCATTGTTCTATGAACCTATCATTCTATGATACCATCACCAATTTAGTTAAACATCAGGCTCTCATGCTTAGCAGAAAGGGCAAGCCTAAACACTTTATCAATGTACAGGTGGTAACATCAGTATGGATATGATCATCCAAGTGTGAGTGTGTACAGAAAGTAAAGGTAACAAGGTCAGAACTGAGGAACTACATTTAAAAAAGAAGAAGAAGAAAAATAATTGTGGGAACTAACAAAGAACAGCTATAAAGTTAGGAAGAAAAGAGGGTAATATTTTAGAAGTAAAGAGAAAAAAAACTAAGTTAAATAAATTTAAAAAAAAAAAAAAAGAATGTTCATTATATTCCAATGGCTTAGAATAGGTATCGGCAACCTTTTTTTTTTTTTTTTTTTTTTGAGACAGGGTTTCATTCTGTCACTCAGGCTGGAGTGCAACGGCACGATCTCGGCTATTGCAACCTCTGCCTCCCAGGTTCAAGCAATTCTCCCAACTCAGCCTCCCAGGTAGGTGGAACTATAGGTGTGGGCCACCACATGGGGCTAATTTTTATGTTTTTATTAGAGACAGGGTTTCACCACATTGGCCAGGCTGCTCTGCAACTCCTGACCTCAAGTGATCTGCCTACCTCGGCTTCCCAGAGTGCTGGGATTACAGGCATGAGCCACCGCACCTGGCTGGCAAACTGTTTCTTAAAGGGTCAGATACTAATAACTTCAGTCCAGTCTCTGTTGTAACTATTAAACTCAGCCACTGTAGCTGGAAAGTGAAATGAAAAATATTTATTCCATTCAACAAAATACAAGGTTATCGGCAACTGTGCCATGCCACATCAGTGCCATGACAGGAGGTGATTAAAATTATTACCAGTGAGGGATCATCACTGAATGGAAGGATAAATATAGAAGAATACATACATGAGCATTAATCATAGAATCTAGACGGCAGGAATATGGGTGTTCACTGTAATTCTTTTGACTTTATGTATTTAAAAATATTCACGTTAGGAAAATAGCATCTATATATTCAATTAAACTAGGATATTAAAATTTTATTAATTAAGTTTTCACTATTACATCTGACAAAATAATCCTACCACAAGGAAGAAAACCACATCAAAATTTAGTTTCAATAGAGTATGCTCATGTGTTAACGTCGCAAAACCACTAAAATGGTTAGAGACTCATACGTAACAAAGTCTTTCAAAAGGAGCCATCTTACCTGATTTGCTACTACAGCATCCTGTGGATCATCTGGTTCTGCAGCTGCCAATAGTGCTTGCAATGACAATAGTACCGTGCGGAGAGTCATTGCAGCTGCCCTAAAATCCAAAATACAAAAATATCCCAATTAAGAAAGCTCTGCAGGCAAAAGCATTTTCTTAATAAAAAAACTAGTAGAGCTAAAAGTTATTTAGATCTTTATCTTAATTATATAGTCAAATCTTAGAAATTTATAATTATGTATCTGCCAATCATATATTTTCTTCCTTAACAATTTGCTATTTCCTTTTTTTTTTTTTATACAAAGACAGGGTTCCACCATGTTGGTCAGGCTGGTCTTGAACTCCTGACCTCAGGTGATCTGCCTGCCTTGGCCTCCAAAGCGCTTGTATTACAGGCGTGAGCCACCATGCCCAGCCTATTTCCTTTTTTTAAGACACAGGGTCTTGCTTTGTCGCTCAGGCTGGAGTGGAGTGACACCATCTTGTCTCACTGCAAACTCCACCTCCAGGGCTCAAGCAATTCTCCTGCCTTAGCCTCCGGAGTAGCTGGGACTGGAGGCACACACTGCCACACCCAGCTAATTTTTTTTTTTTTTTTTTTGGTAAAGACAGGGTTTTGCTATGTTGCCTAGGCTGGTGTCAAACTTCTCAGGTGATCCGCCCACCTTGGCCTCCCAGAGTTCAGGGATTACAGGTGTGAGCCTCCACACTCAGCCAGCTTTTCTATTTCTTAAGACAACTCAAATAATCTCATCCTGAATTTACTGTTATTTTTTCTTATTGTTGCCAAGATCCTTCTTGTTAATTTTATCCACTAATTTTCTATCCATTTCTCTAAACATAAAGTGATAAAAAATTAGTGCAAATAGCTTGTGAGACTTTCTTTCAATGGCACTCTAAAAACAAATACTATGAAGCAAATATATTTTCAAGAAAACGAAATTATTGCATAACATTCTGAAATAGGGACGGTTTTTCTGCTTAAACTACATCACTTAATTTATGCTTCAAAATGTATTTATAAGTAAAATATCTTTATAAAGCTAATATTTATCTAAAAAATAGTATCTACCTATCTAGCAATAATTCTTGGCATTTCTGTTAAAAATTTGTTTCGGAGAGAGATCCAAGATGGCCAATTAGCAACAGCTCAGGAATGTAGCTCCCAGTGAAAGCGCAGAGAACGAGTGGATGCCGCACTTTCCGACGAATTTTTGTTGCTCACAGACTGGGAGATTCCCGGCAGACGAGCCACACGGGTCGCCAGCGCGACTCTTTTGGCCGGCGCAGGTGTTTTCCTGGTGCCCCGGCGCAGCGCTTCCCGGTGCAGAGTATGCGGACGGACGGGCTCGGCTGGTCCCATCCCCACAAGGAAAACAGCAATTGGAAGCGCTGAGGACTAAGAGTTTCACAGCAAGCACAGCGAACCCAGGAAGGTCCGGCTCTGCGGGGAACGGGCATCCGCCAAAGGAAAACTAAGAAACAGAAAAACTTCATCACCGGGAGGAGAGAGATCCAAGATGGCGATGTAGCAGCAGCTCAGGATTGTAGCTCCCAGTGAAAGCGCAGAGAGTGAGTGGATGCCGCAATTGCAGACGAATTTTTGATGCCCACAAACTGGGAGATTCCTGGCGAAGGAGCCACACGGGTCGCCAGCGCAACTCTTTTGGCCAGTGCCGCTGTTTTGCCGGCGCCCAGGTGTGGCGCTTCTTGGTGCAGAGTATATGGGACTGGGTGCCCTTTTAGTCGGGCTCGGCTGGTCCCAGCCCCACAAGGAGAACAGCAATTGCAAGCGCTGAGGACTGAGAGCAAGCACAGCTGAACCCGGGAAGCAAAGCAAGCACAGCTGAACCCGGGAAGGCCCAGCTCTGTGGGGAAGGGGCATCCGCCAAAGGAAAACTAAGAAACAGAAAAAACTATAACCAACAAGCCGGACGTCCACTCAGAGACCCAATCTGATAGTCGGCAATTACAAAGACGACAGGTGGATAAATCCACAAAAATGGGAAGAAACTAGTGCAAAAAGGCTGAGAACACCCGAAATCAGAATGCCTCTCCTCCTACAGGGGATCGCAGCTCCTCATCAGCAAGAGAACAAGGCTTGACGGAGGATGAGTGTGATGAACTCAGAATCAGGCTTCAGAAGGTGGATAATAAGAAACTTCTGTGAGCTAAAAGAACATGTTCTAACCCAATGCAAAGAAACTAAGAACCTTGAAAGAAGATTTAACAAAATGCTAACGAGAATGGACAACTTAGTGAAGAATATAAGTGAATTGATGGAGCTGAAAAACACAACATGAGAACTTCACGAAGCATGTACAAG
>PVKP010020887.1:0-40046 GCA_004027715.1 Plecturocebus donacophilus
AAGGAATAGGGGATGAAAATAACAAATAAGCAGCCAACCAATATTTTATTTAAACCTGTGAAATGCTATGCAATTGCTGAGGAGTGATTTACTTCCAATTATGTGGTCACTTTTAAAATAGGTATAATGTGATACTGAGAAAAATGTATGTTTTGTGGATTTGTGGGAGGAGAGTTCTGTAAATATTTGTTAAGTCTAGATTGTGGTAATTATTTTACAACATACACATATGTCAAATCATCACATGGTACATCTTAAATATATACAATATTATTTGTCAATTATACCTCAATTAGCTGGAAAAAAGAAAAAGAAAAATGAGCACTAAGTGTTGCTATGGACTGATCTCTGAGAAATACAGTTATATCTGGAAACGTGCAAGATCTTAGTTGTACAGATTATTTCTAGTAAGGAGAACTAATGGCACAGGGGTAAGGAAAGGGAGAAGATATCTTTTTCATCGTCGAATTTTTACATACTTAGAATTTGGTATCTTGTGCGCATTACTCATGCACACAATAATTTTTCAAAAAGTACTAATCCAAAAAAAAGACAATTGGACAAGCTATGTAATTCAAACAATTAAAATCATAAGCACTCTCATTTTCTGAGCAATGACTGTATATCAGCTTCTGTACTAAGGCTGCTTACTACATATTTTCCTCTGATTTTCTCCTCACAGACATCCCATTAAGTAGATTTCACCATCTTCCTTTTAGAAATGGGGCACTGTGACTCAAAGAGTTTAGGAAAGCTGCCTGAGATTACACAATCTGCACAAGGCTAAACCGGGATTCAAACCCAGGTCAGGCTAACGTTTTCCACTGGTCCCCGGAGGCTTCACACAGTCAAACATTCAATAAGACTGCCTTCCCTATCACTCTGTCCCCAGAGATTTGCACCGTGCTTGGCACACAGGAGGTGCCCAATGTGTGTTGACTGAGTGATAAACAAAAAGCAAAAACAGAGCAAGACTGTAGTAACTTCCTTAAAGAATTTTACACAGGTTGGGGCATCTTGGAATTGCAGGGTCACAGCCCACTGAGATTACTTGGAAGGCAACAACCTAAATGAATGGCTACAATTTGCTGTGATTGCTTTAAAAAAATGACTCACATTGTTTAGACTCACACCTCACAAAGCCTCATTGCTTCAGAATGCCTTTCTGGTGAAAGATGATTTCATAACAAACCAAAGGATACGATTTTCATTAGGTTATCCTTAAAAATAGCTGTTTTCCAGATGGGATCATACGAATAACTAAATATCTCTTTTGTTTTATCTTCTGTTTTTACTTCATGATTGTTGGAAAAGTCCAACAGCCTTGGTGACTCCTTTCAGGGTGAATTTGGGACCCAAACAGTTAAGCAACCAGTCAATTTGCTTCCCTGCTGCCTCCCAGCCAAGGAGATGAATGGAATGCACATGAGGTCGCTGGGCAGGCATCCACATTCCTATGGGAACGCTGCGGCAGCCAGAGCTTTGGGACATGAAGAAGCGAATGTGTGGGAGTTATGGGGCAAACTGCAAACGATCCAAAGTCCCAGAAAAATGCATGGAGCCTCCTTGGCCCGAGGATGCTCGCAGAACACCGGCAAAGCCCCCGGCCTTGCTCAAATTGATGATAGAGGCAGGACTCGGCACTGTCCTGTTCTTTCTTACTGCTGCCAAGGCCCTGAATCGTACAGGCCACTTCCAGGACTACTGTGGATGTGAGTCCATTAAAAGAAGCTCATCAAGGAGTTCCATTTCTTCAGCTGGTCTTTATACTCGTTCCTTTTTCTCCCATAGTCAAGGAAATTACCTTGAAGAATCTGTCTCGCCCCCTCTTCCTTTCACCTTCCCCATCCCTGTCTTTATCCTTCCCCGTGAAAGAGGGCTCAAACCCAGTGGCATTTTCATTTTCCTCAAGTATTTCCCTGCGTCGTTTAAAATGCCCTCTAGAGACCAGGTGAGCTCCCTCGAATTCTGCATTACAACTCCCTGCAGCTTTTACAAGAGGCCACATCTGACCAACAATGATGGTGATATGGCAGAGGGTGGCCTCTTCATTTAAAGTTAGAAAGCATGATCCTCACATACTTTCTCCCAAAGAGCAGGTCATAAGAGTTTTTTGTCACCACATTAAAAAAGAAGCTTGAGCCTAGAGTTGTCCAACCAACCAGAGGCCTCTGGGTCTCCCCCAGACATCTCTTATGCTAGTCATGCTGAGAAATGCTCCCCACTCAGAGGAGGCAGTCCTGAGTTCTGTTTTACCTTCTCACTACGGTGACTACGGTACGTGGGAGTCATAGGCATTTTAGAAGCATTCTCTGTGGTGATTCTGGCTGTGAAGACTGTTTTCTTCAGTGCCATTAGACTAGAATATGGAGGAAATAGAGTCATTTGAAGCTATGGTGTCCTCTGTTGCATCTCATCCCCAGTTTTTGCAAAGGCAAAGGCAAAGGTAAAGCAGCAAGTCACTGGCTTTCTTGGTGAAGCCCCGCCTCATAAACGCCCTTGAAAGCAAAACTAGAGTCTCTCCCAAGGCCAGCAAGCCAGGCTGAGAAGGCAGGCTACAAGGAAGGGATCATTTTGGGGAGACACAGGAGTTTCTTAGGGAAGAAAAGGGGATCTTGGTTTTGGTCCTGCAGGACACCAAAATCCTAGACACCCTTAGGACCAGAACAAAAAGAATAAAGGGGATAAAATGTCATGGGAATGCCATTTCTCAGCTACTAGTTGAAATCATCTGCCTGGCCCATAAGTCACCCTTCTCAGTAGCTGTGTTTCTTTGGCCAAAAAAGTAGCTCCTGGCAGCAGTATCTGTAGATATGCCCCACTTTCTGCCCAGATTGATCATGAGTGGATGCTCGACCCAAACAGACCAAATCAGATTCAGTGTCCCAGGAGTTCAGCTTTGGGATCCAGAGATGCTAGTTGTCCCTGTTAGCCACCACTCAAACTGAAAAGATGTAATCTGGCAGCTGTGGGGTAGCCATCTTCTGTCCTGTGGAGAGAGAAGTCTGAAACTCTCTCTGTAGAGAGAGAACAATGAACTAACCAGGTGAACAGAAACAGCGAGAGAGAGAGAGACCACGTGGGGCCAGACAGAGGCTGAAAGACCCTAAGCCTGGCTCTGGAGGGCATCCTTGCTCAGGCCTGGTCACAGGATCTGCCCCTGGATTCTGCAATGCTCATTTATTCTTATAATAAATCCCCCCTACACACACGTTTAAAAGTTAAGCTAATACAAGTGGATTTCTGTTACCTGTAACTAAAAGGATATTGGCTAACGCAGCACAGAAAGGTCCACAGGCCAAGGCAGGAACAGAAGGAGTTCAGGCAAGGTTTGTATGGCCATGTTTTCTACCTGGGCATCAGGGTGGGACTGCACCTGTCCACATGTGGTCTGGACCTCCCTCCTCCACAAAGCCCGAGCATTACTCGCTGTTGCTTTCTTACGAAAGTCAGTCATATACATATTTCTTATAGCAAAGTTTCAAATAATGAGAAGTAAATACAGAAGTGCCTTAGGTGCAAGTCCACGTGTAACTAAAGAATAATTAAGGAAAAAGTCCCTTATCATCCTTACCCAAGCATCAATCCTACCTCCAAGATAACCTTTGCTAATGCCATACGTTATCCAACGTTATATGCCATCACTTGTAAGACACATTCCAGTGTTGGAAATGTTAAAAGGTAAAATGAGGTACAGTGGTATGTTGGGTATCCTTTCACATTTTTTCTTGACATTTCACATGTCCATAGTTTTGGGTAAAGCTATTCATTTTTGTCATTCATAGACTAATTCTAAGCACATTGTTGTGCAACTGCCTTCTTAACATTTCTTGCAGCATTTTGCTTTTCGATAAAAGATTTTGTTCTATCTACCACTGTATCTCCAGTGCCAGGACAGGCTTGTCACATTATAGAAACTCAGTATAGAAAGGTCCAGCTAATGAATGACTGGTCTCCTTAATTCTTCTAATGCCTCATGGTCTTCAATAATATTTATTTAACCTTTCCCCATTAAAGTAATCATTTTGGTTACTTCCTTCTTTTTAATCTTTATAAATAATGCTGTTGTGAACATTCTAGGTCCATTGTGTTTCTAGGACCAAAATAATTCTCATTAAGTGTTTACTGTGTTACAGTTGTTAATCTAAGTACTTTACATGTATAACTTTTTAAATATTCACTACAGCCATCTTAGGTCAGAGCTATTATCATCCCCACTTTTCAGAAGACAAAACTGAAAAAAGAGGTTAAATAAGTTGTAGCAGCAGGGCATAAGTTAACAAGCAGGATTCAACAAGCAAGCAACCTTGCTCATGAGGACAGATTCTTACCACTGTGCTCCTTTATCTGGATGAGTATCATGAAATTGACTTACTATGTTAGAATGAAAGAACATTTCACTCCAAAAATATGCTACATCAATTCAAATTCACCCTATTCGTATTTGAAAGCACCAGCTTCTCAAACACCCTTGCCAATAACATATGTTAATCAGTTTTTAAATCAAACACAGGAAAAAAATTATTTTATTATTCACTTAGTTTGTGTCTCCCGGTCAACTGGGACACTGAGTTTCTTTTCATTGATTCTTGGCCATTTGTATTTTTCCTATGAATTCCCAGTTCATTTTCTTTGCCCATTTTTTTTCTTTTGGATTGTCTTTTAATTTTGATTTTTTGGAACACTGAACATTATTATAAATGTGACAAAAGTTTTATCTAGGTTTGACATGTTTTGTTATTCCAAAGTTTAAAAAAAATTGATACAATCAAATTCATCAGTTTCTACACATGGCTTCTGAATTTTGTGAACTTTTTCACCCACAATGATAAAGTATTCCATTTTTTTCTGCTAAGATTTTATTTTTATGTTAAACTCCATGTTCCATTTGTAACCTAACTAGAGATGTAACTTGGGCTCTAACTTTTTAAATGGAGACCCAGTGTTCTCATCACTATTCTCTGACGTGCTATGTTTCTCGCATTTTACATTCCCTTAAATGCAAGAGTCTATTTCTAGACTTTCTATCAAGTTTCATTGACCTAATTGTCTATTCCTGTGCCGTGACACGTATGCAAAGCACCAGAACACAGTTGGCACATAATTAATGCCAGTTATCTTTCTCACCTCCTATTAACCTTCCTATATTTTCTTCCTTTCCACAGTTTCAACTTCTGGAATCATACCTATGTTATTTTTCACCTATTTAGGATCTCTCATCCTGAATTCTAGGGTAGACATCTGACTATTCTCATGTCTAATAAAATGAGATGATGGGGTCATTTGACCAAATCATTTTTATAGCTTTATAGCTATGTACAATATGGCTTCCTCCCAATCCTATTAAACCAGCTAATCTCTCTTTATTGATTAGGATAAGAAACAAGGCTGAATTTCTTCAGGTTGTTTCTGAGGGTTCCTAGAGGTGAAATCACTTACAGAGCTGCTTGTCAATCATTCTGCTGTTGGCAGAGGTCTGAGGTTTTGGGAAAGGATCCAGAGAGATAACCTCCCATCATGGCTGTGTGCGCCATCTGTGTCCTTTCTGTCAGCTGGGTCAGAATGTATCCTTCGGTCTCCTCAAGGCCATGTGGTCTGCTGCCCTTGCCCTTTCTCTCTTTACATAAAGACGACTCTTAGGTCACCATATTCCAACCCAGTTCTGGTCCCCACAGTACCAATAAGACTATAAAATTGTACTTAAGCAATAAACAATCATCTCAGATCTGTTCTGAAAGTTACCAAATTTTCACACATAGATGTTTTAACATTTAGGGAAATAATACATTAAATCCTCACTTAACATCATCAATTGGCTCTTTGAAACTGCAAGTGAAACAACATGTAACCAAACCAATTTTATCACTTGTAAACAAGAGGTAAGTTCCTACAGCATATTTGTGGTCCCCAAAACATTACCAAACTTCGAAACAAAGATCCAAACACTTCTAACATTGAAATATGTGTGAGCTATATATACATTAAGACAGATTAATGAAAACAAGCAAGGTAACTGTTTACCCAATTTTTGGTGAATCAGTGAATTATGGTGGTCATAGTAGTGATGCATTAAATCAAGAAATAAGTGCTTCCAAAGTGAAAATTGTCAGGAACACCTCCCCCCACCACATAGTTCCAAACCAACAATCACAAAGATGTCAGGCTTACAGAGCTTTTTTGTGCTGCATTGTTTATTGTTATATATTTGTATGACTATGATAGACTTGACAAATATTCATTTGACAATAATTGGTATTCATTTATTCATTCCCTTTCCAATCCATTTATTGCAGTTCAGGGTCACAGGTGGCGAGAGCCTGTCTCAGCAGCGTAGGGTGGAAGACAGGAACCCACCCTGCACGGGACATCATCCCATCACAGAGCTCACTCACATACACCCACATTCCCAACACTAGGACCATTTAGACACACCAATTCACCTAGCAGGCACAACTCTGCGATGTGGGAGGAAACCAGAGTCCCCAGAGAAACCCCATACAGAAATGGGGAATGTGCAAATTCCACACAGACAGTGGTTCCAGCAAGAGAGTAATTTTTTTTCTCATCAACATTATAAGGAAATGAGTTGAAAGAAATGACATTATTCAAGGACCTGCTGCACTCTATTCAACTCCTGTCCTGTTTCTTGGTATAACACATGTGGCTAAGAGCATGGCCCCTGAATCCAATCTGCTGGGTCTGAATTCCAGCTCCCTCAAGAAAACAGCTGTGCAACTTCAAGCCTCTGTCAACCTCAGTTTCCTCATTTATAAAGTAAAGGTGACAATGATAATATACCCATCCCATAGGGTTGTTGCAAAACTAGATGAATAATTGTAAAGTACTTAGAACACTGTCTGACACATTGTAAAAAGCTCAAAGTATTAGATGAAAGAAATAGGTTGACACACCAAGCCTTGCGTACACTTTCATTAATCTCCCCATGTCGTTCATTTTTCCTACTCTACATAACAATTGGTTTATGTTTCTCCCCTCTTAAATTTCCACTTGAAGATAGCCTTTAAATATATCAACTAGACTCAGAAGATGGTTTTTTCATCTTCCATAGATGCCCTGCAGAAATCAATAAGATGAATAATCTCACAGAAATAATAGCAGCTGAAGTAATGATATTATTAAAGAAAGAAATCTGAAGGTCTATGTGAAGAGAACTTTTTAATTCTTCTGAAGGATACAAAAGACGACTTGCCTCAGTGGCAAGATAAACCACGATCTGAGTAGGAAGACTCATCACAAGGATATCAGTTGTCCCTGAGCTTATTTCTACATTAACTCAATAAAAACACCAGTAAGTTTTTCAGGACTAAACAAGGTAATTCTGAAGTTTGTGTGAAAGACAAAAACAAAAATATCTAGGAAAACTCTTAAAATGAAAAATGTGGGGGGAACTAAGCTTGGCAGATTTTTAAAAATCTTTATCATTATTTGAGACAGGGTCTCTGTCACCCAGGCTGGAGTGCAGTGGCACCATCACTGCAGCCTCAAACCTCCAGCGCTCGAGAGATTCTCCTACCTTAGCCCCCCAAGTAGCTAGGACTACAGGTGGCCACCACACCTGGCTAATTTTTAAATTTTTTGTAGAGACAAGGTCTCACTATGTTGCACAGGCGGGTCTTGAACTCCTGGGCTTAAATGATCCTCTCACTTCGGTGATTTGAAGTGTTAAATCATTGGCAAGAGACAGACCATTCAAGTGATTGTATTGGAGGAGCTATGTATTTATCCTGAAAAAACATATACAGTTGATTCTCGTGATGAGCATAGTTCTATAAAGCTGCTGCAAACGAGAAGTAGTGAATACTGAACCATTGCTGCTAGTGGAAATGCTGGGTTAGGTTTCCTCAAGCCTCTGGTCACATTTTTTATCAACTGATTAATCCATAACCTTGTTTTATGTGTTTCTGTTAATGACATCTTAGTTAATATATATTGTTGATTCATTAAAATTGAACTCATGGCCAAAAGCACGGTAACTCATGCCTGAACAAAGCTAAACTTACACTATATTTGCTCTGTAAGGCAGTTGGTAATATTAGATAACACTTCAGCACTATACTTAGGCACCAACAAACAGCACAAAAAAAGTGAAAATGTCATAATAGGCTGGAAGCAGCCCATTTGTTTACAGTACCACAGAAGGCAGAGCATCAGTTGTTCAACCTTAACTGGGAACATGCACACGTCAGACAACTCAAATATTTTGCCACTACTTGTATCAAGAATGACTACAAAAATACTGAGTACAGATTCTAGGGTTATAAATACATTTTAGCAAGTAGATGAATTCCCAAGTACAGAATCTGTGAATAATGAGAACAGACTGTAGTTAAATCCAAATTTCACATTGTATACTAGAATAAATTCCAAAAGATCAAATCTTTAAGTGCAAAATAAAATAATCATAAGGTAGTAGAGAAAATAGTAGAGAATTTTCTTTATGACCTTGGAATGGGGGTAGAACTTAAATTAAAACATAAACTCTAAAGGCCACAAATAAAGATTGTTAAATTTGACTGCAGTAAAAAAAAAAAACAAAACAAAAAAATGTTTTCAAGGTAAAAAAAAAATAAGTACTACAACCAAGGCCAAATTTAACTTATCAAATAATTAAAATAGCAAAAGATAAATGACGAGTCTGGAAAATATTTGCAATTTGTGTGACAGCAGAAGGATAATCTCCCTAGAATATGTCCTGGACATAGAAAGAAAAACATAAAAGCCCCAGCAGAAAAACTGAACAAAAGATAGGAAGAATTCACAGAAGAAAATACATACACATTTCATTAAACATATATAAAAGGCTCAACTTTATTCTTAAGAAGAGCAATGCAGACGAAAGCTATATTTAGGTATTATTTCTCAGTTATAATGGCAAAAATCCAAAAGATTTCAGAATGATGTAATAATGTTGCTATGAATAAGTATATACTTTATTCTTTTTTTTCTCTTTAGACAGAGTTTTGCTCTGTCACCCAGGCTGGAGTGCAATGACATGATCTCGGCTCACTGCAACCTCTTCCTCCGGGGTTCAAGTGATTCTCCCACCTCAGCCTCCTGAGTAGCTGGGATTACAGGCACCTGCCATCATGCCTGGCTAATTTTTGTATTTTTAGCAGAGATGGGGTTTCACCATGTTGGCCAGCCTGGTCTTGAATTCCCAACCTCAGGTGATCTGCCTGCCTCAGCCTCCCAAAGTGCTAGAATTACAGGCATGAGCCACTGTGCCCACCTTCTTTCATACATTTCTATTAGGCATTTTAATTGGTGTCATCCCTAGAGAAGACATATTGGCAATAATTATCAGAATTCAAACACATATAGCCTTTTTTCTGTGAAATGTGTTTCATTTTTATTTTAAAATTATTTATTGATACATAATAGATACAAATATTTTCAGGTTATATATGTTATTTTGATTTTAATTACACATTCATAGAATGTACAGAGATCAGGGTAAAATTGAGATATCTATCACCTTAAATATTTATCTTTTCTTTATGCTAGGAACAAATAATTATTCTCTTCTAGCTATTTGGAAATATACAACAGATTATTGTCAACTGTAGTCACCCTACTAATCTATTGAACAGTAGGTCTTATTTCTTCTATCTAATTATATTTTTGGACCCATTAATCAACATCTCTTCCTTCCCTTAGCCCCTCAACTCCTTAACCTTTTTCAGCCTCTTTTGAGTATAATCTTTTACCCAGAAATTCATCTTAAGGATGTATCCTATACAGGTATACTTCAGAGATGCTATGGGCTCTGTTCCAGATACCACAATAAAGCAAATGCTGCAATAAAGTGAAGCATTTTTTTTTTTGTTTCCCACTGCATATAAAAATTATGCTTAGGGGAGGCGCAGTGGCTCGTGCCTGTGATCCCAGCATTTTGCAAGGCTGATGGGGGAAGATTCCTTGAAGCAAGGAATTCAAGACCAGCCTGGGCAACATAATGAGACCTCATTGCTACAAATATTTAAAACTTGGCTGGGCGTGGCAGCACACGCCTGTAATTGTAGTTATTCAAGAGACTGAGTTGGAAGGATTGCTTGAGTTCTGGAATTCAAGGCAATAGTGAGCTATGATTACACCACTACACTCCAGCCTGGGTGACAGAGAAAGATCCTGTCCCTAAAAAAAAAAAAAAAAAAAGTATGTTTGCACTGTACTGTAGTCTAAATGTGCAATAGCATTATGTCTAAAAAATGTACATAGTAAATTTTTAAATATTTTCTTGCCAAACAATGCTAACAATCATCTAAGCCTTAAGCAATTTGTAATCTTTTTGCTGGTGGAGGATCTTGCCTCCATGTTGATGGCTGCTGACTGATCAGGGTGGGTGGAGTTTGCTGAAGATTGAGGGAGCTGTGGCAATTTCTGAAAATAAGACAATGAAATTTGCTGCTCGACTGACTCTTTCATGAAAGATTTCTCTATAGCATGCAATGCTGTTTGATAGCATTTAACCCACAGAACTTCTTTCAAAATTGGAGTTATCCTCTCAAATCCTACCATCGTTTTATCAACTAAGTTTATATAATATTCTAAATCCTTTAATGTCATTTCAACAATGTTCACATCATCTTCACCAGGAGTAGATCCCATTTCAAGAAACTACTTTCTTTGCTCATTCATAACAAAGAAGCAATTCTGCATTCATTCAAGTTTTATCATGATGTTGTAGCAATTCAGTCATATTTTCAGGCTCCATTTCTTTTTTTTTTTAAGACAGTGTCTCACTCTGTCACCCAGGCTGGAGTGCAGTGGCACGATCTCGGCTCACGGCAACCTCCGCAATTCTTCTGTCACAGCCTCCTGAGTAGCAGGACTACAGGTGTGCACCACTATGCCCAGCTAATTTTTGTATTTTTAGTAGAGACGGGGTTTCACCATCTTGGCCAGGCCAATCTCAAACTCCTGACCTCGTGATCCACCCGCCTCGGCCTCCCAAAGTGCTGGGATTACAGGCAGAGCCACCATGCTCAGCCTTTCAGGCTCCATTTCTAATTCTAGTTCCCTTGCTAGCTCTACCACATCTGCAGTTACTTCTACTAAAGTCTTGAACTCTTCAAACCCATCCATGAGGACTGGAATCAACTTCTTCCAAATTACTTTTCATGTTGGTATTTTAACCTCCTCCCACAAATCATGAATATTCTTAATAGCATCTAGAATGGTGAATCCTTTCCTGAAGATATTCAATTTACTTTGCCCAGCTCCATCAGAGGAATCATTCTCTATGGCAGCTATACCCTTACAAAATGTATTTCTTAAGTCTTGAAAGTCAAAATTACTCCTTGATCCAGAATGTAGAATGGATGTTGTGCTAACAGGCATGGAAACAGTATTAATCTCCTATACATCTCCATCAGACCTCTGAGGTGACCAGGTGCATTGTTAATGAGCAGTACTTTTTTCCCCCCAAATGGAGTCTGGCTTTGTCACCCAAGATGGAGTGCTATGGTATAATCTCAGCTCACTGCAACTTCCATCTCCTGGACTCAAGCAATTCTACCGTCTCAGCCTGTCAAGTAACTGGGACTACAGGTGCACACCACCACACCAAGCTAATTTTTGTATTTTTTGTACAGATGTGTTTCATCATGTTTCCCAGGTTGGTCTCAAACTCCTGGGCTCAAGGGATCTGCCCATCTTGGCCTCACCAAAGTGCTGGGATTACAGGTGTGAGCCACCACACTTGGCAGAGCAGTATTATTTTGAAAGGAATTTTTCTGAGCAGTAGGTCTCAACAGTGGGCTTAAAATATTTAGTAAACCATGCTGTAAACAGATGTGCTATTATCTAGGCTTTATTCTTCCATTTATGGAGTGCAGGCAGAGTAGATTCAGCATAATTCTTAAGGTCTCTAGAATTTCTGAAATGGTAAATGACCATCAGCTTCAACTGAAAGTTACCAACTGCATCAGCCCCTAACAAGAGAGTTAGTCTGTCCTTTGAAGCTGGGCATTGACTTCTCTGCTCTCTAGCTACAAAAGTCCTAGTTGCCATCTTCTTTCCATAGAAAACTTTTTTCTCTGCATTGACAATCTATTGTTTAGTGTAGCCACCACCATCCATTATCTTAGCCAAATCTTCTGGATAACTTGCTGCAGCTTTAACATCATCAGCACTTGCTGCTTCATCTTGTACTTTTATGTTATGGAGATGGCTTCTTTCCTTAAACCTCATGAACCAACTTCTGCTATCTTCCAACTTTTCTTCTGCAGCTCCCTTGCCTCTCTCAGCCTTAATAGAATTGAAGAGTGTTAGGGTCTCCTCTGGACTAGGCTTTGGTTTAAGGGAATATTGTGGTTGGTTTGATCTTCTATCCAGACTTCTCAAACTTTCTCCATATCAGCAATAAGGCTGTTTTGTTTTCTTACTGTGTGTTCACTGGAGTAGTACTTTTAATTTCCTTCAATAACTTTTCCATTGCATTCACATCTTAGCTGTTGGGTGCAAGAGGACTTGCTTTCAGTCTAGCTCGGCTTGCAATATGTCTTCCTCATTAAGCTTAGTAATTGCTAGCTTTTGATTTGAAGTGAGAGATGGGCAACTCTTCCTTTCACTTGAGCACTTAGAGGCCATTGTTAGATTATTAACTGGCCTCATTTCTCTATTGTTTTGTCTCAGGGAATAGGGAGGCCCAAGGACAGGGGAGAGATGAGGGAATAGCAGGTCAGTAGAGCAGTCAGAACAAACACATTTATCAAGCTTGCTGTCTCACATGGGCACGGTGATTCATAGTGCCTGAAAACAATTATAGTAATAACATCAAATATCACTGGTCACAGATCACCATAACAAATATAATAATTAAAATGTTTTAAATATTGCTAGAATTACCAAAATGCGACACAGACACACAAAGTGAGCACATGCCGTTGGAAAAATGATGCCAATAAATTCGCTCCACATAAGGTTGCTACAAACCTTCAGTTTGTGAAAAATGCCAACATCTGCAAAGCACAATAAATCAAAGTGCAGTAAAATGAGGTATGCCTATACTTAGGCACATACAAAATAACCAACAGACAGGTTTCATTTATTACATTTGTGTTGGCAATAGCCAAAGATTTGAAAGTCTATGGATAAAATACAGATTTAAAACTATGGTTATTTATACAATGGAAAACTGTGCAGTTGCAAAATGCATGAAAAAACTCTTTATAAATTAACACGAAAGGATCACTAAGACATATTATTAAGTGAAAAAGCAAAATGCAGAATATTTTTGCTACCACTTGTATATAAAGGTGAGAAAAAAAAGTTGTGTGTACTGGCTTGCATATGCTTAGAAATTTGATGAAAGGATTATTAAGAAACTAATACCAGCAATCACTCATTGTGGGAACTGAGCAAGTATATAAGTGAGATGAAATGATATCATCTTATAATTCCTGATAGTTGACCCTTGGGAATGTATTACGTACTCAAAAAATTAAACAGAAAATTTTATTTTAAAATGGAAGCTTGATAAATTTGATTATAAGATGAAAGCACATTATCCTTTTATCAACACAGAAAACAGAAAGGCAATTACAAACTCCAGAAAGGGAGAAAAAAAAATAAAAAGCTATACCTACAATAAAGTTCTTGTCCAAACTGGAAGAAAACTAAACTTCATCATGATTTGTGCAAATGGCGTGTTACATGCAAAGAGACTCTATTTAACCTTGATGCTTGGGATGGCATTCAGGACCCATCTATTCCCTGATTTCCAGATTCTTGAGCAGTATAGTCACATCACTGGGTGCCCATTTAAATTCAGCCCAGCCTGTTACACCCTTGATGAAATTAAGACCAATAGCACTCAACAGGGAAGATACCAATGGGAAAAATCACTATTTGGACCAGCCACTTTGTCTTTCTGTAAAACCACTAAACTAGGCCAGGCGTGGTGGCTCATGCCTGTAATCCCAACACACTGGGAGGCTGAGGCAGGAGGAGTGCCTGAGCCCAGAACTTCAAGACCACCTTGGGCAACACAGCAAGACCCTATCTATCTCCTTTTTAATAAATAAATTTTTAAAAATTACTCAACTATTAAAACTAAACCTAACTATTAAACTTTTTTTTTTCTTTAAAAGTTTCACACTTCTCCATCTGACATTGTCATAATCTAAAAACTCAACCTTGCTTTGGTCATTCTACCAGCTCTACCAGGCTCTGGGAAGACAAGAATGATTCAAAAAGTCTACGGAATAGCATATTCATCTTATGAAAAGCTCCTTGGCCAAGAACAACATTGTTTACCTTCTTATTGCAGTCTCAGTCTGCGATAAGAGAAAAGGAGGTACATGCCAGAAGGTTTCATCTCATTTTCACTACTCTCCTGGAGTTCCAAGAGGAGCCACCCAGATTCTCTCCACCTGACTCAGACAGCATCTGGGAATTTCATGTGCACAATGAAAGCCTTAATTTGTAGATACATGTATGTGATTACAGCATTTTATCATGGAATAGACTCAAGAGCAGAGGCCAGCAAACCACAACCCATGGACCAAATCTGTTTTTATAAACATAATTTAATTGGAACACAGCCACACCTGGTCATGTACATATTATTTATGGCCCTTTCACACTGTAACCACAGAGTTGAGTAATTGTGACAGAGGCCATATGGTCTGCAAAGCCAAAAATATTTGTTATCTAGCCCTTTACTGAAAAAGTTTGCTGAACGCTGCTTAAGAGTGTCCTGGACTGGTATCTGGCCAATTTCCACTAACAAAATCAGTTATAACACATGTAGCTTGACTCATCATCACTAAAAACTGTTTAGCCATGTCTGGGTGTGTGTACATATACACATACATATAGATGTATGTTAGCACGCTCTATTACAAAATAACAGATCACTAATAAAATGTTCATTCAAAGAGACTATAATAATCTTACCCTCATTCTGCTTTCTCCCAAGAATCCAGTATATTTCACACACCTAAGGGAAGTAGCATCATTTAAGGCACAAAGACTTCCAAGTCAGACAGACCCAGTTAAAATCAATTCTCTCATATTCTGATTGCAGAACCCTGAAAGAGTCTTAGCCTTCCTTCAGCTCTAAATTCTCTTCTCTGGATCATAGGAACAGTCTTACCTTCCTTACAGGGAGGATCAATGGGATACCACATGTAAAGTGCCCTACAGGTAATCATCACTCAGTAATTGGTGATTGTTAATGTTACTACATCCATCTTCATCTGCCTGAATCCCACTCTTTTTTTTTTTTTTTTTCCCGCTTTTTTCATTCCCTGGTCAGATTACCCAACCTTTATTTCCTTTAATTATTGACAATTTATTTTATTTATTAATGCCCTTTGTCTTATCTGTCTTTACATACTTTTTTTTTGTTTTTTGAGACAGAGTCTCGCTCTGCCACCCAGGCTGGAGTGCAGTGGCCTGATCTCAGCTCACTGCAACCTCCACCTCCCGGTTCAAGCGATTCTCCTGCTTCAGCCTCCTGAGTAGCTGGAATTACAGGCACCTGCCACCAGCCCAGCTGATTTTTAGTAGAGACAGGGTTTCACCACGTTGGCCAGGCTGGTCTCAAACTCCTGACCTCACGATCCTCCTGCCTCGGCCTCCCAAAGTGCTGGAATTACAGGTGTGAGCCACGGTGCCGGCAGATATATATTTTTTAAGAACTGGGGTATCGCTTTGTCTCCCGGACTCGAGTGCGGTGGTGTGATCATAGCTCACTGCAGCCTGTAACTTCTGGGCTCAAGCCATCTTCCTTGCCTCCTTCAGCCTCCCAAGCAGCTGGGACCACAGGTGTACGCCACCATGCCTGGCAATTTGTTTTACTTGTTGTAGAGACAAGGTCTTGCAATCTTGCCCAGGCTGATCTCAAACTCCTGGGCTCAAGCAATTCTCCCACCTTGGCCTTTCAAACTGTTGAGATTACAGTCATGAGCCACCCCTCCTGGCCAGTATTTATTTAACTTCAAATTATTAAGGGCTGGAACCTTCAGTAAGTTGCCATCAACTAGTAATCAGAGAAAAGATGTAGTTATCTGAAGGATTTTATTTATATAAATATATATATAATCTTTCAGATATCTTTTACTTTTTTTATTAAAAACAAAAAATTTTGAAAAAAAAAGTCTTTAATTCCTTTTTTTGTCCAGTGCCCACTCAGATACTTTATATATTTTTATGTATAAAAAATACATGTCATTTTTTATATATGCACACTTCAAAATTAATAGCTAATACTATAAAAATACAGAGAAATCTTCACATCCTATGAATGAAGAGGAATCCAAAAATCAGAACAATAAATATGGGAAATGACTCTGAAATTCCTAGAGAATAGGGAAGAGATACTTGTTTCAATAATGTAAGAATTTGGGTTTCTACACTTATGTGAGAACAGAAAAGTCCCTTGTGATACTGGGAGCTGGAACTGAGATATCTATACAAAGCTTGATATCTTCCACAGAAGAAAAAACTATCCATCAGCATGCAAGCTGTATTAGTCCATTTTCAAATTGCTATAAAGAACTACCTGTGACTGGGTAATTTATAAAGAAAAGAGGATTGACTCACAGTTCAAAAGGGAAGCAAGGCATGTCTTACCTGGTGGCAGGAGAGAGAGAGAGAGCATGAAGGGGGAACTGGCACACCTTTAAACCATCAGATCTTGTGAGAACTCACTAGCTATCATGAGAATTACATGGGGGAACCACCCCCATAATCCAATCACCTCCCACCAGGTCCCTCCCTCGACATGTGGGGATTACAATTTGAGATGAGATTTGGGTGGGGACACAGAACCAAATCATATCACAAGAATTATGAAAACGTTTGTGAGTCTTTGCTTGGGCTCCAGGTTGAAAAAGGAAAACTCTCAACAACCTAAACGTGTGGACCAACACCATACATTTGATTCAACTTCAAATTTACATTCTTGGTGTGATCTGAGGATACCAAAGATGTCTGATGTCTAAAACTAATAATTTTACCTATCTTTGCTATCTCATTTTCAATGGATTTTCATCTATGGAAATTCTGCATAATCTGGTAGAAGTTGAGAAATTAACATAATCTGGTAGAAGGAAACACAAAACTACCCTTGAAGAACATTCCGTCAACACAGGCTGCACAGGATTCTGACAGAAAAAACAATGTAATCAACAGGAATCGTAGATATAGTCTGCATCCATAAAATAAGTACTCTTAAAGTTATTAAAGATGAGGACTTCTATAGAGAACCCAGAATAAATCCATACATCTACAGTGAACTCATTTTTAACAAAGGTGCCAAGAATATACACTGGAGAAAGGACACGTAAATACTGCTGGGAAAACGAGATATCCATATTCAGAAGAATGAAGCTATACCCCGTCTCTTACCATATACAAGAATCAAATCAAAACTAATTAAAGACTTAAATCTAAACCCTCAAACTAAGAAACTAATGGAAGAAAACACTGGAGAAACTTTTCAGGACATTGGTCTGGGCAAAAATTTCTTAATACCCTACAAGCACAGGCAACCAAAGCAAAAATGTACAGATGAGATCACATCAAGTTAGAAAGATTCTGCACAGCAAAGGAAACAGTCAACAAAGTGAAGAGACAACCCACAGAATGGCAGAAAACATTTTCAAATTATCCATCTGACACAGGATTAATAACTAGAATATATAAGGAGCTCAAACAACTCACAGGAAAAAAATCTAATAATCTGATTTAAAAATGGACAAAAGGTCTGAACAGACTTTTCTCAAAAGGATACATACAAATGGCAAACAGCTACATGAAAAGGTGATCAACATTATTGATCATCAGAGAAATGAAAATTAAAACAACAAGGAGATATTATCTCACCCCAGTAAAAATGGCTTTTATCTAAAATACGGTTAATAAGGAATGATGGTGAGGATGTGGAGGAAAGGGAAACCTCATATACTGTTGGTGGGAATGAAAATTACTACAACCACTATAGACACAATACGGAAGTTTTTCAAAAAACTAAAAATAGGACTACCATATGATCTAGCAATCTCATGCTAGGTATGTACACAAAAGAAAGGAAATCAGAATAGTGAAGAGATACCTGCACCCCCATGCTTATTGCAGCACAATTCACAATAACCAAGATCTGGAATCAACCTAAGTGTCCACCAGCAGACTAAGAGATAAAGAAAACATGATACATATACACAATGGAGGGTTATTCATTAATCCTATCATTTGAAATCCTATCATTTGAAACAACATAGATGGAACTGGATGACATAATGTTAAGTGACATAAGCCAGGCACAGAAGAGAAAAGCTTTGCATGTTCTCACTCATTTGTGGGAGCTAAAAATTAAAACAATTGAACTTGGAGATAAAGAGTAGAATGATAGTTACCAGAGGCTGGGAATGGTCATGGTGGAAGAGGGAAGTGAGTATGGCTAATGGGTACAAAAATACAGTTAGATAGGATGAATACAATCTAGTATTTGATAGCACAACAGAGTGACTACAGCCAAAAATAAAAAAGAAATTTAAAAAGATAAGGACTTCTACATTTGGTCAATACGGAATAACAGAGATTGGATCCTCCCTCCCATCTGAATTGAGAAAAGGACAAAACACATGGAACCATTATTTTCAGACTTGAACATCAGGCAGTTCTGGACAGTGACATCTGAGAGAGGCAAAATAGAACATTCTAGCTTACTGCCTTGAAGGAGTTTCCAAGTCACTACACAAGAAGAAAGAATCCAGGCAGAGGCTATCAGTCTCCTTGAGCTGAGGAGAAACAGATGGAAAATAGGGAGGCTAAGGTGGCTAGACCTCACAGGATGGAGCACCAGAAAAGAGAGGGGCACATGAGGAGAGAACTCCAGAGATCTTCAAAGCCTTGAGTCTTCAATTGAGGACAGATCAGAGAATGCACGTGAGGAAACTACCCAAGAACGAGGAAAGAATCAACCAAAAAGAGCACAAGAAAAACCTCCAGAGCTCACACAGAGCCAAGAATAGTTCATATTCCTACCAGCCAGCATGGAAATCCTCATAATTCAAGGACATTGAGTAAAGTACTTAAAAGGATATCATCTCACTAGTGATATCAAGATTTAGAACGAAGAAATTTGCCATGGATAAAGAGGAATATGTAATAAGAATAATGATGATAATGATGGTGATGGTGATGATGATGATGAAGGGATCAATTCAACAAAAGGATGATGAGTTGAGAATATACAGATGAGAGTCTAGAGAAGCCAAGATGGCTAGCATTTGCAGGACAGAATACCAGAGAAGAAAGAGTATCACAGAACAGGGGGATCTGTAGAGGGTACCTATAGGAAGACAGCCTTTTTATACACCAAGACTGATGCCATCTTGAAGTGAAACTGCCATGATGATCCCTGTTTGACCTCAACATACCAAGGTGGTCTGTAGTAAGATCTTTAAGCAATGCCTCTAGCACAGATAATTGCTCATAAAGATGCTTATCTAATCTTCCCCGTGGTTGCAAGTTTTGCAAGAAAATTTGAGGCATGATGAGCTTCACATTTCTTTACTTTAAAAACTTGCTACTTAAAGGACATTTTCTGGAGGGCAGGTGTGGGGAATCCACCATCTCACAGCTGCCTGAGACTACTTTTATTTGCAAGCTCCTATTAAAAGTTTCTTTCTGAGAAACTAGATTTGTCAGCCTTTTTCTTCAGCCTATCAGCTCCCTCGTCCTTTGAGGGTAGATGTGCATGTACTTGCTCACTGTGAAATAGTACCTTTGAGTATTCAGCTGAGTATAATAAGCACATGCGTGTGGGAAAACTAGAAAAGGTTGGGGAAAGAAACACCAAAAGTTTTAGAAGTAACATTGTCCAGTGCTCACATACAGCTGGACATGATGCCTTTCCCCTTCAGCCAGATTGAAAAACTTTATGATCCTCAGAGTGTAAGATAGAATACACAGAACAGTCTTGCCTCAATAGTGGAAAAGAATTAGTCCTCTACTGAGTACTGCTCCAGCTTTACATAATAAATCTTAAAGGCAAAATCTGAAAAGATCAAATGCAAGTAACATTACTGTGTCCCAGAACAAAGAGCAATAACATTTTATGGAAGCACAAAAATACACATTAACCATCATGGAAAAATTCACAATATCTGGCATCCAATAAAAAATTCCTAGATACAAAAAAAGGAGGGAAACATGACTCGTAATGAGAAAAAAAAATTGAAAATTAACCATAACTGATAATAGATATTAGATATAGCAAGCATAGCCATTAAAAGTTATCACAACTATATGCCACATGTTTAAACAGTTAAGTAGAGATATGGAAAATATAAAAAAGAACCAAGTAAAACTTCTAGAGAAGAAAACTACAATGTGTAATGGCAAATATATTGGATAGGATTAATGACACATTAGATTTTGCAGAAGAAAAAAATTAGTGAACCTGAAGATGTAACAATAGAAACTATGCACATTTTTTTTAAAAAAGAGAGAGAGAGAAAAGGGAATTTAAAAAAAATGAGCACAGCATCAGTGAGCTACGGGAAAACTTCAAGTGGCTTAATGTACTTGTAATAAAATCAGTAAAGAAGAAGAAACATAGCAGTGGAAAAAATGTTTGAAGAAATAATGGTCATAATTTTTCTAAATTTGATAAAAATCTTAATCCTACAGGATCCAAGAATCTCAAACTCTAAGCACAAGAAATAAGAAGAAAAGCATCCCAAGGCCCATCATAATCAAATTGTTCAAAACCAGTGATGATTTAAAAAAGCAAACTTAAAAGCAGCCAGGTTAAAAAAATAATAAAAATCACCAATATGTAACATATGAGAGGACAAAGATAACTCACCAGAAATGATGTAAGTGGAAAGACCATAGACAACAGCTTCAAAATGCTGAAATAAATTAACGGTCGGCCTCAATCTTTATATTCAGCAAAAATATCTTTCAAAAACAGAGGTGATTCAAGATCAAGGAGCTGGCAGGAAGAAGAAAAAAACAGAAGGTAATACTGGTTTTCTAGATATTCAAAAACTGAAAGATTTCACCATGAGCAGACCCACACTACAAGAAATATTAAAAGAAGTCTTTCAGATAGAAGCAAAGAGATATTAGATAAAAATATGAATCTATACAAAGTAAGAAAGCACACTAGAAATAACTACACAGGTAAATATACAAGACTATTATATAAATGCCTATGAAAGTCTTTTTTTATAAATGCATATGAAGGTCACTGATTTTTTAAAGCAATAACTAATATGAGATTTATAATATGCAAAAGTAAAATATATGACAATAGCACAAAGTTTAGGAGGAAAAAAGTAAAAGCATGCTACTGAAAGTTTCTTATACTATATGTAAAGTGGTAAAATGTCCCTGGAACATGGAATGTGATAAATTACAGATGTGTATAATAAACCTTAAAATCCTTCTAAAATAATAAATAAAACAAATGTTATAGCTAATAATCCAATATTAGAAATAAAATTAAATTATAAAAACATTCAATTAATTTTTAAAGAATTAGAAAGAGGGAAAAAGGAACAAAGACTGGATGGGACACATATTTTAAAATAGCTTGATGATTTATAACTGACCATATCAATAATCATATTCAATGTAAATGGTCTAAGTATTCTAATTAAAAGGCAAATTTTGTTAGATTAGATTTTAAAATTGTGAAGCCTAATTATATGCTGTCTATTAAAAATGAACTTCAAGGCTAGGCACGGTGGCTTACACCTTTAATCTCAGCACTTTGGGATGCCAAAGTGGGTGGATCACTTGAGTTCAAAACTAGCCTGGCTAACATGATGAAACCCTCTCTCTACTAAAAACATAAAAAAATTAGCCAGGTGTGGTGGTGTGCGCCTATAATCCCAGCTACTTGGGAGTCTGAGGCGGGAGAATCGCCTGAACCCAGGAGGCAGAGGTTGCAGTGAGTGGAGATCATGCCACTGCACTCTAGCCTGAGCAACAGAGCAAGACTCTACCTTGAAAAAAAAAAGAGTACTTCAAATATAGACACAAATAAGTTAAAAGTAGGCAGGTGGAAAAACATTCAGCATGCAAACATTAATTCAGAGAGTTGGAATGACTATAATCATTAGACTGAGTAGATTTCAGGCTAATGTCTATTTCTAGTAATAAATAAAGTCATTTTTACTAGTTGCTCTAGGGATTACAATACACATGACTAACCTCTCATGGGCTCCTTAGAATATTTCACCATATCAATTAAAATGTAGATGTCTTACAACCACAATGTTCTTTTCACTCTCCCACTTCTTGTTATAGTTGTCACAGGTATTACATCTAGATACACTGAAAACCCTACCAAACAATCTTTACATATACCCAGATAATTAACATTTCTATTATTCTTCCTTAATTCTGAAGTTTCAGGGATCCCTCTGGTATCATTTCCCTTTAAACTGAAGAACTTCCTTTAACATTTTCTAAGACCTGTTCAGCTTAGTGAATTCTCTTAGTTTTTCCTCATCTCCAAGTGCCTTATTTCTCCTTCCTTCTTAATTAATAATTTTACTGGATAAAGAATTCTGGATTAACAGTTTTCTTTCATTAAAGATTTTATTCTATGGTTCTTTGGCCTTCAAGAATACTAGTAAGAAATCCACAATCATAAAAATAATTGTCCCCGTTTATAGAATATGTCATTATTTTTCTGGATGCTTTCAAGGTTTTTTTTCTTTTTCTCTGGTTTTTGGAAGTTTTTCTATGATGAATAGATGAGTTTTGTTTGTTGTTGTTCTTCAGTTTTTCTTGTTTGGGGTTCAGTGATCTTCTTGAAATATAAACTTACATCTTTCACCAAATTTAGGAAGTTTTTTTCTATTATTTCTTCAATTTTTTTTCTGAATCCATCTCTCTTCTGTTTCTGGGACTTCAATGATATAAATATTAGATCTTTTGATAAGATCTCACAGACTTTGGAAGCTCTGTTCACTGTCAATCTTCTTTATTTGTTTTTTCAAATCAGATCATTCCTATTGCTCCATTTTCAAATGTCATTTCCATTTTGTTATTCGGCTCATCCAGTGAAGTTTTTATTTCAGATAGTGCATTTCTCAGTTTTACAAGTCCCAATTGGGTCTTTTGTGGTTTCTGTTTCCATATCAAAGGCTTTATTTCTCTATTCACTTCAAATTATAAAAGCTGCTTAAAGCCATTGATAATTCCAACATCTGGATCACCTTGGGATTAGCATCTCTTTGTCTTTTCTCTTGAGAACAGATCACATATTCCCAGTGTTTTATACATTGAGTAATTTTGGATTCGTCTGGATAATCTGAATATTACATGTGAAACTGGGTTTTGTCAAAACCCCTGAAGAAGGTTGAGTTTGGCAGTGAACCTGGTAAGATCAAGATGGTAAATTTCGTTTCATTTTTCTAGGGGCTGTGCTTCTAATGCAAATTTTAAAAGCCTTTGCTATACTTCTAACGATTTTGCCCATGTGTGCACCATTAGTCCAGGACTTAGCTGTGGATTATATTCTAGTTCAGTCCTCAAATTCCATTTTATGCTTCTCTGGGCCTGTTTCACACATGCCCAGCTAAGGGATGACTTGTATTGCTTCATCCAGAATCAGGGAAATCTCCAGCTCTCTTTTCCTCAGGATTTCTCCCATACTTTTTAGGTCCTGAGGTCCTACCTTTTTTCATTTCTTTGACTAGAAATACATGTTTCTCTCCTGTGTTTTAGCCTCTGTGCCTTCACACAGTTTCATGTGACTGGAGCCACACCCAGAGTAAAGTGATGAGATAAAACCGAGAGTGCTCCAGACTCTCACACCACAGGAATCCCTTATTCTGGTTTCTCTGATCAGAGAGAAAAGTTTTCTCTCAAGGTTTTCAGTGTCTATACTATTATCACCACCACTACAGCAGGAAGCTTCACAAATGGAGCTGCTGAAAAAAGATAAAAGAAAAACAACTGGTATTTTCCCCCGCACTCTCTGGCTTGCAGGAATCTCCTCCTTTGGTCTTCTGATCAGATGGGGAAGGCCTTCTCTAAGTTTTGTTGTTCAGACTTGCTACACAGTTCTGCCACTGGGGCTACCTTTGGATCAAACCTTGAAGACCAAGGGAAAAAACCCAGAAAACTCCCTCCCATACTGCTTGTTCTTCAATATTTGACTTTTTCCCCCAATCTGACTACTAGTGTTTATTTTTCAGAGTCTTCAGGTAGTTTCTTTCTTTGAAAATTCAATCCAGAGTTATCAGTTATAATCCATGGGGAAAGATAGACTATAGTGGAAAAGTGAGTTCACTTTGGCTAGCACCAGAAGTCACGAATAAATTATTAAGTCAGGCAAAGCTTACAAACATACACTTGACAGTGGCAGAGAACCATAATGTCTGATTAATCCATGAACGTACATTGACCTTCATTTATGATCAGGAAAATGGAAGTTAGTTTGGTAAAATTTACACACAGCAGTCTGGCAAAATTTTTTATCATCTGATAACTTCCAGAGTAGAAAATGATATAAGAAAACAGGAATAGAATTATTTTATATTTTAAGTAGAATTATAAATTAGTATAACCAATTCCTAACCAAATTCATAATATAGGATAAAATAATTAAAAAAGACTGTCATATGCAACTTCACAGCTAGAAATTTGGAAACCTACAGGAAATATATCATTTCCTAACAAAATAAAAATTACCAACATTAATGCAAGAAATAGTAAAAAGACCGAATACATCAATTATAAAAGCTGTTGGAAAATGACAAGAAAACTATCTTTGAAAGTAATACTAAGTCCAAATGATTTTAGAATTGAGCTTTATCTAAGCTATTAGGCTAATTATTTATAATACTGTTTAAATTATTCCAGACTACATAAAAATATGGAAACCCCTTGAACTTATTTTACTAGTAAGCATCTTAATAACCAGATTGCTTGAAGATAGTATGAAACAAAGGAGATCAAGCTCACCCATGTATCTAGAAATCAAAATAATAGCAAAAAATACTGCAGGATATAAAATAATACAATGTGACCAAATAGGGTATATTTTGAGATCCAAGGATGGCATAATAGCAAAATATGGATAAACATAATACATTACATAAAGAAATCAAAGGGCAAAAACTTTATCATTAGGCATCATCTGTCAAGATGTTCAAGATTAAGAAGCGTAGCTGAGAGGGACCCCAATGGATAGTTTTTTAAGTCCCTGAATTCCTGTTGTGTATGATCAGCACTTCATTTGTTCTTCTTCATTACATAAACCAATACATTTTCTTTTTTTTTCTTAAGCTAGTTTGAGTTGGAATGCTGACACTCACAACTAAGTGTATTTACTGCTAGGCAAGTGACTCACACCTGTAACCCCAGACTTTGGGAGGCCAAGGAGGAAGGATTACTTGAGACCAGTTGGGGAAGGTGTAACAAGACATCATACCTACAAAAAAAATTTAAAATGAAAACTAGCCAGGTATAGTGGCACATGCCTGTAGTCCTAGCTATTCAGGAGGCTGAGGCGGGGGACCACTAGAACCCAGGAGTTTGAGGCTGCAATGAGCTATGATTGTGCCACTACTGCACTCCAGCCATGACTACAGAGCAAGACCCTACCACTAAAAACAAAAAAAAAAACCAAAATAATGGAAATAATGTATACTAATACAAGCATTAACAGAAAAATAGTTAATAAAACAATTTTCCTAAAGTAGCCACGTACAACATAAATATTTTAAAGTCAGTAGAAAACCATTATACATTGTTAGTAGGAATGTAAAACAGTATAGCCCCTTTGGAAAACAATTTGGTAGTTTCTCATAAAGTTAAACATGAGGTTACCATATAACCCAACAATTCCACTCCTATGTATCTACCCCAGAGAAAGGAAAACATATGTCCACACAAGGACTTCATGTGAATGTTCACAGTAACATTATTCATAATACTCCAAAACTGGAAAGAACCTAAATGTCCATCACTGGTAAATGAACAGAGGAAATGTGGCTTAACCATACAGTGAAATACCATTCAGCAGTATAAACAAAATACTAACACATACTATATCATCAATGAACCTGGAAAAACTTTATGCTAAGTAAAAGCAAGCCAGACACAAGAAACTGCATATAGCAAGATTTCATTTACATGAATTGTTCAGAAAATCTATAGGGATAGAAAGTAGACTGGTGTTGCCCTGGGGGCAGGGACTGGTATTTACTGTAAACAAACATAAAATATATCTTCGAAGAGTGAAAATATTATAAAACTAATTTATGGTGATAGTCGGATCACTCACTAAATATTACCAAAAATCATTAAATTGCACAGTTGAAATGGATATAATACTACAAAATATAACTCAATAAGGTTATTAAAAATTAAAGATAAGGCCAGGAGCGGTGGCTTACACCTGTAATCTCAGCACTTTGGGAGGCCAATGCAGGTGGATCATGAGGTGAGGAGTTCAAGGCCAGCTTGGCCAAGATGGTAAAACCCCGTCTCAACTGAAAATACAAAAATTTCCCAGGCATGGTGGCAGGCACCTGTGGTCCCAGCTACTCAGGAGGCTGAGGCGGGAGAACTCCTTGAACCTGGGAGGCGGAGGTTGCATTGCGCTGAGATTGCACCACTGCACTCTAGCCTGGGCGACAAAGCAAGACCCTATCTCAAAAAAGAAAAATTAAAGATAAAGCCACTAGGTTCCTGATAGGCAAACAACAATCAAGTAAAATAAAGATAGAAGAACGCATTCCATTCACAATTATAGAATAAAGTATCTAGGAATAATATAACCAGAAATGTTTGGGACTTATAGGAAACTACAAAATTTTACCAATAAACATTAAATCTTGAATAAAAGCAGAGAACTTGTTTTTTAAAAGTACATTGCACCATCATAAATTTTTCCTAATTTACACTGTAAATTTAATATATTCACAGTCAAAATCCCAACAGGATTTTAAGAGAAGAAACCCGAAAAATGATTGTTAACTTTATCTAAAATTATAAACATATGAAAATAATCAGGAAAATCTTTAAAGGAAGAGCAAGAAATGGGAACACACCCTAAAGTACTACATTATCATAAAGTGACACTCCTTACAACAGTATAATAGAATGTACAGATGTATCAATAGAACAGAATTAAAAGCTAATAAGTTAGCAAATAAATATGCAAGTTTAATATCTTATAAAGCAAATTTCAAAGGAAGGGAAAAATATGAAATATTCAATATGTGGTGTTTGGATCCGTGTCAAGTCATTTGGAAAAACATGAAGCATGATTCTGACCTCACTTCTAACACCAAAATAAAATCCAGATGGATGATACTTTTATAATAGCTGAATGGGAAAGCCTTTTTTAAGCATTTCACAAAGATCAAGGTCTATAGAGAAAAGGATTATAAATTTGATTCCATTTTAGTTGATAGTATTTAAGAGCTCACTTTATACCAGACACTTTTCTGAGCATTTTATTTAACCTCAGATTAAATGCAAGTAATGTATTTAATCCACACAACCAACTAGACCTATCTTATGTTCCTCCTCATAGTCTCTCAGCCTCACCTGTCTCCTGGACTCAGCCATTTGCTCTGCTTCACTCAGCATCCAGTCAAAGGACACACCCTTCTGCTGCTTGAGGCTGAGCAGCCACTTATCAGGAGTCTCTGGCCCCTCCTACAATCCCCAGACCCAGACGAAGTGCCACAGGAGTGGCTGCCCATAGCTGCCAAAAAGCCTGATAATGCAACCCAATGTGGAAAAGTTAACTCCTAGTTGGGAAAATTTTGACTAGTAAAAGACAGGAAGCAGAAAGATAAAGTCTCTCCTTCCTCCTGCCCACTGACTATGCCGAGACACAGAGAGCCATGCAGCCCATCTGGAGGCTTCATGAACTGACTCACCTGCTGACCTGCAGTTTTGCATTTGCAGAAATGACAGCAGCCAGTGCAGAAAGGCTTTACTCTACATTGCTTCCCAAACTTCACCACCTCCCTTTTCTTTACACCCGTTCTTGCTGCCCTGGGATCACATCTCTCACCTAAAGCATTAGCACTTAGTCCGTGTCCCAGTGTCTGTATTTTAGGGAATCTAGAGTAGGACATCCAATTTTTCTGATGAGGACACTAATTCACAGACAGGTAAAGAAACTTGTTAAAGATCATTCAACTAGTTACCCATGAAGCTCAGTTTTGAACAAAAGGAAACTCATTAATCTTACACAGCATAACTACAAAAATAAAAACACAACAGCAAACATTATCCTTGCCGTGAACTATGGAACGCTATTTTGGGGATCAAGAGTAAGACAAGACTGCCCATTATTATCATCTCTCTTTAGTATTATGCTAGATTATTATACTATTATACTAGAAATCATAGCATAATGCCAAACAAAGGAAACATAACTGACATTACTCACAGATGTTTTGACTATATATGTAGGTGATATTTTAATCTACAAATGAATTATTAGAATAAACTTTATAAATTGTTACTGAGTACAAGGGCAATATACAAATCTCAATTATATTTTATATATAGCAACAAAAACACAAAACCACAAATACTGCTTTTAATTGCATTTAAAATACCCAGGAAAACATCTTACAGTAACTGTGTAAGACACTCACAAAACTATAAAACATTATCAACAGAAATCAATAAGGATTAAAAAAATGGAGATACAAATCACATTAACTGATTGTAAGACTCAATTTTATTATGTCATTTCTCAAATTGATCTACATATTCAAAGCAATCCTCATCAGAGTCCTAGCAAGTTTTTTGTTTGGAGGAAGTGGATTTTGTGTGTGTGAACTGTGTGCCAAGAGCCAAGAATAACCAAAAATGTCCTTGAAGAGGAAGAAATGGAGAAGAAGATGTTCTAACAGATATTAAGCTACAAGAAACTCATTACAGTATTGGTACAAAGGTTGACAAAAATGAAAAAGAAAGACACAGGCTATAAGTTAAAAGACATCATTGGACCTTACTTCACACCATAACTAAAATCAACTTTAGGTAAATTAAAGGTAAAATGAGAAGGAGAAAACTATATAACTTTTAGAAATTAATGTATCTTCATTATCTCACAGCTAGAAATGATTTTTTTTAAAAAAAGATGCAAAAAGAAAAAAAATAGAGAAAAAGGTAAATAAATTCAACTTCCTTAAAAGTTAGGACTGCAGTTAATCAAAGAGAACTATAAAGAGGTAAAACCAAGCAACAAATCGGGAGAAGTTATTTGCAACACATATAACTGGCAAAGGTCTTCTTTTTTGTTTTTGTTTTTTGAGAAAGAGTCTCACTCTGTCGCCAGGCGCCAGGCTGGAGTGCAGTGGCGTGATCTCCACTCACTGCAACCTCCACCTCCCAGGTTCAAGCAATTCTCCTGCCTCAGCCTCCTGAGCAGCTGGGTCTACAGGCACACACCACCACATCCAGCTAATTTTTGTATTTTTTTAGTAGAGACAGGGTTTAACCATGTTGGCCAGGATTGTCTCCATCTCTTGACTCCTGATCCGCCCACCTCGGCCTCCCAAAGTACTGGGATTACAGGCATGAGCCACTGTGCCTGGTGGCAAAGGTCTTTTACTTAGAACACCACAGGTTTTGTTTCTAAGACAAACTGTTTTCCACATTTTACTATCATGGACATTAGGGTGCATCTTATTATCATTGGCAGGTTACAATGTAATAAAAAAAATTTTTTTTCTTAATGTAATACAATGGCATCTTAGATTTGATGATAAACGCATGTAAAGAACACTGAAGAATCCTTAAGTAAAAGACAATTCAAGACCAAAAATGGACAAATGATTTGAACAGGAACTTCATGAGAGAACAAACCAAAATGGCCAATAATTATGTGGAAAACAAATAGCCTCATTAAGAATCAGATAAATGCAAATTAAAGCTATAATGATACATGTAGGCAAAAATTTTTAAGTCTGGCAATACCAAGTGTTAGCAAACATTTAAAGATATTGAACCCTCTCATCCGCCATGGATCAGAAAGTAAACTGGTAAACCACTTTGGAGTACAATTTGCATTACCTAGTAAAGATTAACATGTCCAAACCCTACAATTCAATAGGAATCATCCAAATCATCATAGGGCTTTATTCAATCCAAACCCTATGAGGTCTACCCCTCTGCTAGGCAGACATCATAGAAAACCTTAATATTCTTACACTAGATACGTGTGTGTGTATTTAAAATAGCATCATTAAAAATATCAAAAAACTAAAAATGACACAAATGTTCATCAACAATCCACTGGCTAAGCAAATTGATTTCTATCTCTGCAATGGAATACTATACATCAACGAAAATGAATGAATCACTACTACCTGCAGCAAAATTAATGTTTCTCATTCTCAATGCTGAATGAAAGAAAAAAGTTATAAAAATGCATTCAGAATGATTTCTTTCATATAAAGTTCCAAACAGTAAAAACTAAACAAAAAATTATTTAAGAATACATAGATATGTAGCGCAAGTATGAAGAAAAGCAAGACAATGGTTGCCACAAAAGTCAAGGTCATGGTTTCCTATGGTATAGTAGTAAGTACTTGTGATTACGAAGGGGCACAGCAACTTTCAAGGTGCAGGCAATTTTCTGTTTCATATCCTGAGATTGCACCAGTGTTTATTTAATTTTAATTCATATGCATCCATTTATAAAATCTTCTGTAGGTATACCACACCACAATTTTTTTAAATAAAAAGAGTTGCAGAGCAATATGATCTCATTTAATTTTCATATTCATATGTTAAGTACATATAGGTAGAAAAACTCTCAACTGTTTTACTTATGGGATATTACCTCTGGGGTTTGGGGTTATGAGTCTGTAACAGATTTGTAGTCTGTGTTATGTGAATTTTTACAATAAGCACATATGACTTTGTAATCAATTAAAACAAGTAAGACCTTTAATCAACTAGGAAAATCATGCCAGGTAAAACACACCAGGTATTAAGACTGGCCAACTTCACCCAAATAATTTGAATTTAACATTTCTATAAAATTTTATATTCTCTGCCCTATTTCCAGGGTTGCTAAGAGTCAGATATCAAAGATAATTAAAGCCTTTAAGGAAAACCGATTCCACAAGCACAGCCAAAATTGCAAGGTGTTGACAGTAACTCTAACTACAGTCACACCGTCACATCATTTCACAATTCACCTTTACCTCTTATAAATAACTCTCAACTTCTTTAGACAACATCCCGGAGCCTCTTCCAAATATAACAAGAGTCAAAAACATTCCAAAATGTACACAACTGTCTTGGCAGTGGTCATGCAGTAGTGGCACAGTGGCAGAGTGTGATGAGTGTCAAATTTGTAACATACATGAAACCTCACACAACACTTCCAAGTTCAAAAGAAAAAAGAATCCCACTATCTCATCTCTAACTACTTTACATACTAACGGGGTTTTTTTTAGATCTCAAAAATGTTTACCAATGGAATTTATATGAATAATATCTAATTTCTATTTCACAATTTCATTCTCAGAAGCATTTTAATGGTATTTTTCCTATACCAAACATTTCTATCTAAAATATCAAAACTCCATTCTTCAGCTCCCTGAATGCTAACTATCCCAAATAATAGAGGGCAGCAACCACAGGCAACTGCAGCTTTCATCTGTACTGTTCTTTGGCTTTTGACATTTGGCACTGAACTTGGCCCCTTTCCCAGGGATTAAAGCAGTAGTAGCGTGCTGACAAACATCTAACAACTAGCTTTCTGCAATGGGGGAACTAATATGCAGTGCGTGTCAATTTCCATGGTGTAAACACTGGACAACGGACAATTTCAAGCTACCTTCCCAACACAGAATTGGGAAGAGATGAACAGTAGCATACCACTAGATAGTATTTTCTACCTTTAAGTTTCAATAGACATGACTCAAGAGCATAAATAATAGTAAAATGTAGTAAAATCATTAGGAATTAATCAGTTTTAAATATTTGTTACCTTCGCTTTTAATATATTTTTAAATTATAGGTTTATAAAATTCAATTTTTAATAATGATTACATCAAATAATCAGCTTGCAAAATGCCTGAAAATTTAGCAATCAGCTCTTATGAGCTGGCACACCAGTGGCTTTGACCTGCCAAACTTCCTCCTGCTTCCAATTCAGACTTAACTTGCCTTAAAGACCTCTCTTGGCTCTTTGCAGCTGGAAGATATATGTTCCACTTTGGCCTTCCTTGGGGGTTGTCACACTCCTGCACAAACAGGTGCCTGCTTGACTTACCTTTTGCCCAGGAAGGATCATTCCCTGAAGATTTATGATTCACAGCTTAGGTCTTCATCCTTGAGTTAGAAAAAAGAAAAAAAAGAAAGCTTATTAAGTTAAACTTAAAACTAGTTATTTCAAAGTTATAAAAGTTACATTGCTTAATAAAGACAGAAAGACATCAATCCTACTCTTTGCCCCATTACTTATGAACTATAGGACATCATTCACCATCTGAGTTTCAGTGTCTTCATCAGTAAAATGGGAATAACCTTATAGGTGGCTGTGAGGATTAAATAAATAATGCCTATAAAACAGCACAGTGTTTGGCATACGATCGTATTCAGCAAATGGTAGCTGTTATTACCTGTTGTTGAATGCCATTTTTATGGGTTACATATGTGATGCAACTTTTGAAAGTTTAGAATAGTATCAACTACCGACTGACCAGCTTGTTATCAGAGCAAAATGCCTTCCAGAAATCACATTTCTATATTCACACTCAAATGTTAACATCACGAATATGTTCTCTGGACACCAAAACACCCACTCAGCTTTTTTATGCTAATGACCTGGAGAGGGGCACCCATTATCAATCTAGTTTTCCAGGCATGGGAAACACCATAGTTAACAAAGTAGACATCATTTTCACCCTCATGGAACTTACAACCTAGTTGGGGATAGGAACATAGAACATAATCATACAAATATTAAGTTCACATTGTTATACATGCCAGGAAGAATAAGGAAAAGATGTTATAAGAAATTATTTCAGGCAGATCTTATCTAGTCTAGGCTGTTAGGGAGCTTTCTGTTAATAAGAGACATTTAAGCTAAGATCTAAATGATGAGGAGTTAACCAGACACAGAGTATGGGGGAATGCGTTCCATGGTAAGGCGTCAGCCTTTGTTTAGGCCTTGAAGTGGGAGAGAGCATGATGTGGTCGACACACCGAGAAAAGGAGCTACACGGTGCAATAAGCATAAGAGGAAAACCACATTTGTTATTAATGTAAACTCAACTTGTTATTCCCCCCTTACTCTCTCATATTGCATCTCTCTAGCTCTAAGAGGTAGATCCTATACCTAGAGAGCCCCTTGTGATTCACTGGATTGTCTACGTTTAGAGGTAGATGTTGGGATCAGGTTTAATTAATTGTTCAGCATATTAAAGGTTGACCCAGAGGGAGAAGCTGAGAAACTGAGACCCAGCAAGATGCATACTGCAATGGGGAAGGCAAATGCAGCAAACAGGAAATAACTGGGGAAGATCAGAGGCTAGTGAAGGTATTTAACTCCTTGTCACTCTGCCTCCAGCTAGGTGTCCAGCAGCAGCTGCATCTCCACTGTGATTTCAGATTCTACCAGCCCCTCCCACCTTGATCTCAGCTCCCATCAGGAAACCCTGGCCACAGCGCTAGCTACCACTCAGTGGCACTGAAATATCATCCCCTCCCTGTGTTTCTTCAACCCTAAGGAAAGTTGCATCTTCCTGTTACTGCTAATCACTTGTTTCCTCAACTTTTCCTATTTCCTTACTATTCAAAAAGTGTTTCAGAACCAGCAGCATTGGCTTTATCTAGGAGCATCTTCAAAATGTGGACTTTCAGGGCTCATCCCAAATCTATTGAATTTGATTTTTTTTTTTTTTTTTTTTTGGAGACAGTCTTGCTCTGTCACCCAGCTGGAGTCCAGTGGCACAATCCCGGCTCACTGCAACCTCCGCCTCCTGGGCTCAAGTAATTCTCCTGCCTCAGCCTTCTGAGCAGCTGGATTACAGGTGTGCACCACCAAGCCTGGCTAATTTTGGTACTTTTAGTAGAGACGGGGTTTCACCATGTTGGCCAGGCTGGTCTTGAACTCCTGACCTCAGGTGATCCACCCGCCTCAGCTTCCCAAAGTGCTGGGATTACAGGCATGAACTACCACACCCAGCCTGAATCTGCATTTTAAAAAAAAATCCCAGGTGACAATAAAACTTAAGTAGTAATGCCCTATTTGTGTTTTCAGGAAGATCATCCTTTAAGTAACAAATAGCCTATATTAAATTCACTCTGATTGAAATACCTAGATGATTTCTGTCTTCTGACAGGATCCTGATGGTTTTTATGTTCACACTGTTCACTTATTTTCAATGCTTATCACCTGTTCTATTGTACTATAATTTTAACATTCTTGAATTAGTTTAGATTCTATTGCTGAATCTAGTGATCTAGATTCTAGATTAGTAGTGTTCATAGAACTCTACCATTTCTACCAATGCCTTTCCTTGAACAGCTATTCATTTCCAGATCTCTCACCTGGTTTCTCTGACCAATTCTTGGTTCACATTTTTTCCTTCAAAACTATGCAGAATTGTTCTTTTTTTCTTAAGTTATTCAATGTTGCCAATGAGAAGTCTGATTTTTGTTCCTTCATAGAGAATGTATTGCTGTTGGTCTCGGTCGTGTTTTATGATTTTTTGCATGAATTTTTACAGAATGTTTTTTGTCTTCTGTAAAAATTTTTAAAATGTCATCAGCAATATATGAAAGTCACCTGGAAAATACCAAACCATAGTAATCTTCAAACACTTGCCTTTTCTTCTACTAAAGAACAATTTCTTTTATTAAAACTTAGATATTTATTTTTGTTTTGTTCCAATCTTTTCTTCAGGAAATTTTATTTTATAAAATCATGTCCAAAGTTGACATGAATATTAGACTTGCTTTTGGAGTTGACTTTCAAACTCCTTTTTCATCTCATACCATTTCTATTTCAGGCTCACCTGTCCTATTTCAGAGATACCAAGACTTTTTGCATTTTGCTGAAAATAACAAGCAAATATTTTCCAAAATATTTTCTGACTCCTGTAGCAAGTAACTTTTAGAGTTATGATTTCCCTTTGACCCTAGAGAATAATTTTCCATTTCCTTCATGCTATAGTAATTTTTATAGAGCACTTTTTAAAAATCTGTTGATTTATCCTTGTACAAGGACTACCTAATGCCAACAGATAGAGGCCATGGCATCTCCTTGGTTTCTCTGTCCCTTTGAATGCCGAAGTATTCTTTCATAAGATTCAGGCTTAAAGTAAGAGTGGATATGCATGGCCCCTAGTCCTAGGCTGGGTAGGCAATTATCCTTCTTGACTGATCAGGGCTGAGGTGAACTCTCTTCTTACTGACTTTGGGGTTAGATGCCTTTGTTGCTTCTTTTACTTTATAAAGCATAAAGACCCCATCCTTTTTCTCCTGCCTCTTCCTTCATCACTATCCCATTTCTACCTACTGCACTGTTCCCAGAACTCTACTATTTCTACCAAAATGCTTTTCCTTGGATAGCTACTTTCCAGATGCAATGTCTATGAATTGTAGTTTCTGATTATGTGTGGGCAAAAAATTATAAACATGAGAGGCTAGGACTTCTATCAAGCTCAAAAATATCCAAATGCAGAAGAGATGATTCTGCATAAGGTTTGTCAATATTTTTGATCAATTTACATTCTTGCTTCCCGAAAGGGGGTTCTATGCTTTCTAAACAGCAGTATTACCCAAGATGGACATATTTATCAACAGTCAAGCTAGAAAAAATTCCCCTTCAGACTTTGGCAGACGGTCCTTTCTGTAGCATCCAGTGTTAAGAGTTTTTGCATATCTTCATGGATACATTAAGGGGAGAATATCAGAAAATACACTGGGCCCTGTTAATCTACTGCCATCATAACAACAATAAAAGCTAACATTGGTTAAGTGTTTACTACATGGCAGGCACTATGCTTAGAGTGCTCTCTGTATATTCTACCTCATATTTAATCCAGTTCTTTGCTAATATGGATGTTGGAAGCACCCTCCCTTTCCCAGGCTTCAGATTTTCTTGTAGAATTAAGGATCTTCCCTATAGCAAACTCTTAGCCTTTTGCTCACTTCACTGGTTAGTTGGGAAGAGGAAACTAGACGCACTTGGCTCAGCCACGTCTAGAACCACTCTTTGATCTGAATGCATTTGAGTCCGCTTGCTGAGTAAGCTTAGTGGAGCAGATCTGCCTTCTAAAAGGGGTTTGCAGTTTTCATTTCTGCCAGTGCCTAGTGACTATGTTCATTATTGGGTTGTTGAATTAGGAAGCCCATCATCTCCAAGTATCCAAGTTTTTCAATACAGTTTTATAAGTAGTAACATGACATTTTTATACCTATCTATCTAATTTCCACCCTTTCAATGAGTTCCAAACCTAAATGAGGAAGATAGGAAATTTTTTATTGGTCCCTTCAAGTTTTCAAACTAGATATTACTAGCATCTCCATTTTCAGTTGGGTAAGCACAAGCACCTGAACCAACTTATCCAAGATTCATCCAGCTCATCAACGACAGAGCATGGATTCTCACTCAGAGTTCTGCCTAACTCTAGAGCTAACATTTGATTATCATGCCAAGCTAATCATCCCTTCACCACTTCCCATAGCGATCTTCACAAAACCTCAGCACAGCTTGAACACGGTGTTAGTGTTAACACCATATGAGGAAAACCCAACCTATCCTTTAACTCTCCCTACAACCCCCAGTTCTCCCAAGTAGAATTAGAGGCTCCATGCTCTATGTTCTTCATAGTCTTCTGCGGAAGAGCAAAGGTTGACTCAGCAAATCAAAGGTTTATGTATTAATTTCTCTCTCTAAACTTAGCATTCAGCACTGCATAGATGCCAGTTCAATTTTTTGTTAAATTGTTCATAGGAACAAATAAACTAATAATAAATACTCCAAAGCAGCCACTTTAAGTACAAGGTCTACACTGATTCCAGGACAGATATAATTGCACTCCAGCAATTTTTAAGCTACAGGGCCTGCCTTTGTTCCATTTAATTTGGTACTTTGTTGTTGCTGTTGTTTTAGGTTTTTAAAGTTCCTTCTACCCTTGCTTTTAGAAAATGTTGTATGAGAAGTCAGTTAATTGACAATGTATATGATGTCCGTTAGCCATTAGCACTATTTCACTATACTATGGCACCTGGTTCAATCTTACCCTGACTTGCTATAGGAAACCAAAGTAATTATATTAATAGAACATGAAAATAATAGCAATGATAGCTACGATTTATCAGCACCCACCAGTACTAAACCCTGTGCTAAATGGTTTATACATATTAGCTCTAAGTGACACAAGAAGCCTTTGAGGTATTATCCCCATTTTACAAATGAGAAAACTGTGGCTCAGCGAGATAAAGATATTTGCCCTCTGCCACATCAGTAAGTGGCAGAGCAGGAACTGAATCAGTGCTGTCTTGCTCCAGAGTTGGATCTCTTTCCTTCATTTGGTGCCCTCTGGAATATTGTATACAGCAGCTGTTGTGACGATCAGAAAAGATAATGGGTAGGAAAGTGCCTGAAAAACTCCGCAGATAACCAAGCATGTAAGAGATTATGAAGACTTGTTGAGAGCTTTGGCAAGGACACTGTGATAATAGCCCTAGGGAGGGGGAACAAATTGATCTGGCTGGAGTTTTGGGACATTTCCCATTATCTAAGTGATCTGAATTAAGTATTTCTGAAATAGTGGAGCTGCAGACTCTCTTTCTTTGTGAACCAGTTCCCATCTCTGAGAACAAAGGCAGGAGAGGTTAGTTTGGCGTACATCAGTCATTTTCTCTTGAGACAGATTAAAGGGTAGGGGTTGAATAGTAGTAGCGTCCACTTGCTTTGGGGTCCTAGACATTGATTGATTCCGGACCCTACTCTGAGGGAGAAAAGTAACTTATAACACATGCTGAAAGTTTTTCTATTTAAAACCCACTTCAAAAACACAATAGGCCTGCATGTTTATTCTCTGAAATACAGCACAACAGAGCACAGATTGTTACATATGTTCCGAATGTTTCACCAGACTTCAGAAGCACAGAAAGGCCTTTTGTTCTCTCATTCGCCCAAACATTAATGGATAATTTCTGTATATCTGGCATTGTTCTAGGCACCCAGGAACAAGATAGTGTCCCTTTTGTCAAAAAACTAAGACTATAGTAGGCGAGACTAACCTATAAGCAAATTTTTAAAATATTATGATACAACATAAGTATAACAAGAGGGGTGTATACAATATAAAGAAAATGGAATGAAAGAGAGCAATGTTTTCTGCCTATGAAGTCTCCTTCCAAGAAGAGATGATGTCTGAGCTCACTTTTGATGACCAAATAGGACTGTTAAGCTCAACTCCTCTTAGGTGCATTGTTCCCCCTCTTTATATAGATCTGGTGCTTGGAAACACACTAAAATATTATTTTTTAATAATTATTTAGCATGTAGCATATACAGAACACTAAATTAATATTTGTGCACAAGTGAAAGAACAAGGTAGGTTCTATATGTCTTACTTATAAAAACAGATTAGAGAAAACAAGGCATGATCCAAAATAATAAAAGAACGAATAAGAATGAGGAAAGCATTTAACATAACACTGGCTATAAAAGATCAAGCAGGCAAAATGCAAACTCTGAATCAATAGGCAGAGAATGGGGTCAATAATGTAACCGTAAGAAGCTAGAAAAAGAAGAGCAAATTATACCCAAAAATATGTAAAAAGAAATAGTATAACCAAGAACAGAAAATAATAAAATAAAAACAGATATACAACAGACAAAAATCAATGAAAGCAAAAGTTGGTTCTCTTAAATAATCAGTATAATTAATAAAACCATACATCAACTTCTCAAGCATAAAATAATACAGCCTGGGCAACACGGCAAGACCTCCTCTACAAAAAATAAAAAAAGAAATTAGCTGGGCACAATGGTGCATGTCTTTAGTCCCAGCTACTAGAGAGGCTGAGGCAGGAGGATTGGTTGAACCCAGCAGTTTGAAATTACAGTGAGCTATGATCACACCACTACAGCCTGGGTGACAAAGACAGACCTGTCTCAAAAAGAAAAAAAAAAAAAAGAATAAAAGAGTAGACATAATTTGCTAATATCAGGAATGTGAAAGAGAACATCATTACAGATATTTATTAAAGGGATAAAATATTATCAATAATATAATGCCAAAAAATTTGGCAACTTAGATGAAATAGACACATTTCCTAAAAGACTGCAACTTACCAAAACTGACTTAAGAAGAAATAGAAAATCTGAATAAATATATGTCCTATTAAAGAAATTAGGTTTCTAATGAAATGCCTCTACACACACAAAAAATCTCTGGGGCCAGATTACTTCCTAATGAATTCTACATTCAACATTCAAACATTTCAAGAAAAAAAAAATACAAATTCTACACAAGCTCTTTCAGAAAATAAAGATGAGGCCAGTATTCCCTGTTAACAAAACTTGACAAAGACATTACACAAAAAGAAAACTATAGATCACTGTCCTTTGTGAACATATATAAAAAAAAATCCTGCAAAAAAAAAAATCCTGCAAACACAATTAGCAAATTGTATCTAGTAATATTTTTAAAGGATAGTAATTCATAATCAAGTGGGGTTTATTCCTAGAATACAATGTTGGCTTTACATTGATAAATCAATTAATATAATTTATCGTATTTAGATATTAGCAGGATTTAATGTTAATTTATACTGCAATGTGTTAATTTATCATATCATAGTAACAGAATATGGCGCATTTCAATAGATGTAGGAAGAGTATTTAACAACAGTTAACATCCATTCACAACCAAAACTCTGCAAATTAGGAATAGCATTTCTTCAACTTGATTAACAGTATCTACAAAAACGTACATCTAACATCACACTGAATGGTATAAAACTGAATGTTTTTCCACATAAAATTTGGAACAAGGAAATATTTTGCTAGAGGTCCTAGCTAA
>PVKP010020888.1:0-14171 GCA_004027715.1 Plecturocebus donacophilus
GTGGGGGACATTAATAATGGGGGGGCTCTGCATGTGCAGGCTGGGGGGTATATGGGAAATCTCAGTATCTTCTGCTCAATGTTGCTGCAATCTTAAAATTGCTCTCAAAATAATATTGAGTAAAAACAAAAGAATGCCAGGAGTTGGAATGGTGTGAGAAAGGGTAGCGGGCAATGAAGGTACTGAGTTGTCAGGAGAATAAAGTGCTAGGTAGTTTTCTTGGCTCCACTGAGTATTGGGGCACAGAAAACATAGAATGAGGATTCCTCTAAGTGGCTCAATAAGCTTAGAGCTCTTCCTAGTGAGGCTTTCAGCACCACAGGTACAGTCCACCTGCTTTTTTCTATCTCCCTCTGAAGATCTTGGCTACTGTCCCAGACTCCTCATCCACCATAAGTCTCATTCTTCACTCTTTATCTTTATCTAGGAGTGTCATGGAAAGTCTAATGTCTTGCCAAGAGTGCAACACACAGAAATTTTTCTTTTATTTTCAGTTTTGTTGCTTTTTCCTTTTGAATTATTGAATCATCACATCTGTTGGATCCTAATCGAGTCTTTGCATAAATGAATGAATGAATGAATAATCTGACAGACAGGGGCTTCTCATTCAAAGTAAAATAATAACATAAATTCATTTCCCTTCCTCCCAAAACCCCATTAAATTCAGAATGGAAATACAAAAATGAGTAACTCCATAACAATGGAGGTAATAGCAAGGAGAAGTCATCAGTCAAACAAATACCTCAATAAATTTTTGGAAGAAAAGACACAAAGGAAGTCTATTGGCAGATTAAACAGAGTAAAGGTAGCCATAGTCCAAAAATCGTTGTGGTCAGGTAGCAAAGATGGTGACGTCCAAGTAGGAGTCAATCTGTCAGTGAGGAACTCAGAAAATCTTTGAGTTAAAATTCTATCCAACTATCCACCCCTCATCTGAAACACCATGGTTTCTTATACTTGAGCAATACATAGATACTGTGTATTTATAAAGATAATATTTAGATTTCCAGTTTCAGAAACAATGACTTAAGAAACTAACCTTATAAAAATATTTTCAGCTATAAGTTATCAATGAAAAGTTTTCTATACATTTTCAGTAGGGCATCACATTTGTGACTATCTTTAAAACATAAGCATAACATGACATTTTAAAATTGCTATCAAGCTGCCAGATTCTTGAGAATGTGTTGATCTTACATTGGCAAAAACCAATCTGTACCATGAAGCATTTCCTGATCCTCTATCCAGATGTGAGCTCCCTACTTTTGGATTTCCCTCAGCAACTCAGTGACTTTTATGGTAATTATCATCATCATCACTATCATTATTTTTTTTTTATTTTCAGAGACAGGTCTCTTTCTGTCACATAGGCTGGAGTGCAGTGGTATGATCGCAGCTCACTGCAACCATGAACTCCTGGTCTCATGCAAACCTTCAGCCTCGGCCTCTCAAGTAGCTGCAATTACAGGCATGAGCCACTGCACTTGCCCTCATGGTGATTACTAAATAGTAGTTTGTGTAACTGCCTCAGCCTCCCTATGCAATCTTAAACCCCTCCAAAGCGGGGATGTGCCCTGATAACTCTTTCAACACTTAGCACCAGGGCTTTGCCTGCGATAAGCCCCTACAGTTCTTAGCTGAATCAAAATTTTCCACAAGTTTTTGACGGGTAGATGGAGGACAATTTTTCCAGCATGGTGGGCCAGCTCTTTTGGGGATTCTCAGAAATATTTTAGAAAATCAAAATATTGAAACTTTGCTATTTTCAGGATTATAAAATGTTACCCCCAACGTAATGAAAGGTTCTGCCCTGTTTGACAGAGTATTGTTAGTCAGTGGAATCTCTTGAGTATTTGCAATGCAACAGGTACGATGTCAAGGACCTTATTCAGTCATTCCAATTGTTTTTACAACAAATCTGAAGCTGACTCATTTTACTATGAAGAAACTGAGGCTTAAGATTAACTTTTTCAGTGCACATCTTCTGATTTCAAGTACTATTTCTTTAGCACAAGGATGTTCTTACAAATAATTAAGAAAGAAAAAAAAATAGACAAAAGGAAGAAGTGAGAAAACAGGGTCATACAACAGAGCCCTTTCCTCCTGTGCCTAACATAGGGTTTACCTGTCTTTGTTTCTGTTTTTTAGAGTCTCTGTCGCCCAGGCTGGAGTGCAGTGGTACGATCTCGGCTCACTGCAACTTCCGCCTCCTGGGTTCAAGCGATTCTCCAGCCTCAGCCTCCTGAGTAGCTGGGATTACAGGCACCCACCACCATGCCCAGCTAATTTTTTTATTTTTAGTAGAGATGGGGTTTCACCATGTTGGCCAGGCTGGTCTCAAACTCTTGACTTCAGGTGATCTGCCCACCTCGGCCTCCCAAAGTGCTGGGATGACAGGATTACAGGAATGCACCACCGTGCCTGGCCACACCAGGTTTACTTGTTGTAGAACTTTCCTAATTGGTTAATTGATGGAATCAAATTGACCTTCTTTGTCTGCCAGCACTGCCCCCTTACAGGTGCCCAGACCTGTCTGTCCTTGTGTGAGTTGCCTATAAAGGCCCTTTAAAGAGAAGGAATTTCTAACCCATTTAAATCCATGCAGCCTACGGAAGCAGCTGACATGAGAGATTCAAAGTTACTGAAGCTCCATATAAATGACTTTTGTCAATGAAAAGGATGCCCTAGATTCCCAAGGGGTCCTGAGAATTGGGCACGTTACTCTCTAATGCTGCACTACTCCATTGCGCTTCCCTCTCCTCCCTCCAGCCACCAGGTTCCATGCCATGGTGGGGTAGAGGTAAACGCTAGCTGCCATCACCCAATCTCTGGACTAAGCTTTCTCAGTGAAAACATCACAGATTGTATGTTGAGAGCGAAAGGATCGTCAACGCAATGAGTCACAGTGTTTTGTGATAACACCATCTCTGTGGGCCAAAAGGCATTTTCTATTCAAGATATCTCCTATTCTGCCTTCAAATGTCTCCGACATGGCTTCAGGACACTGTTTATGCTTTTTAGTTATATCTAGATTAAAAGACAAGAATGATGATAGTCAAATGACATCTTTAATCAACATCCTACTCAAGGTTGCCTTCCTAAATATGAAGGCACAAGAAACTTCTTTTTCTACTTAAGGGTACAGAGATGGAGAAGATTTGAAAAACATCATAATATCCTACATAGAACTTCCCGTTATCTTTCCTGGGTTTTGATTGATCTATAGATAAGTCCAGAGTCATTCTAAGACACCGGTAGCCTGGACTGTTCCTATACATTATTAAAATTATATTAACCAAGAAGAGTATAATGATAATAATAGACATGACTATTTATCATCTATAATTAAACATATTTATCCATGTTATATCAATAAATATATACTTTAATAAATGTATGGTTATTAGTATAATTATACTAATTATACTATTACTATATCCCTTGCACTTTTACTATATGAAAACATTTGGACAGGAGTTTGGATAAGAAGACCATTTCGTTTTCCAATTTAAAAAAATTCATGATTCCTGGCCAGGTGCGGTGGCTAATGCCTGATCCCAACACTTTGAAAGGCCAAGGTGGGTGGATCACTTGAGGTCGGGAGTTCGAGACCAGCCTGGCCAATTTGGTGAAACCTCACCTCCACTAAAAATACAACAGTTAGCCAGGCGCAGTGGTGGGTGCCTATAATCCCAGCTACTCCGGAGGCTGAGGCAGGAGAATCACTTTGAGCCTGGGAGGCAGAAGTTGCAACGTGCTAAGATCGCACCATTGCACTCCAGTCTGACTGACAAGAGCAAGACTCTATCTCAAAAATAAATAAATAAATAAAAGAATTCATGATTTCTTAAGACAACACTGTGATGGGAGAAAAAAAAAGGTGGCCATTACTCTGGAATAGGATATAATGCAACTAAAAAGTGCTGTAAAATAAACACCTTTAAACAATAAAGCATAGGAAATATCTCAGCTTCCAGTATCTGAAATCTGTGATAATTTGTAAGTCAGTCTTGTATCAAAAAATGCCATGTATGGCATAAATGAGGTGCTAAAGATTAAGTGGACTTCGGAAAGATCTTTTTTCTTATAATTTGTTGAAATCAGGAAAGGAAGCTCATTAAAAAAATGTTGAGTATCTGATCCATCAATTTAATGATGCTGGTTCTTTTTCTTTTTTTATGTACATGAGCTGTCACCTAAAATAAATCCAAGCCTAAATGAGGCTTTAAACATGAAGAAATGAAAAATTAAATTGTTTTAATTTAAAAAAAATAAATTGACAAATCTTCCAAAATATCGCATCTGGACCTTCAAACAACTGAATCAACAACTAACAGCGTTTGTATGGGAATTGGATTTACAGAATAATCTTTCTGTTGGAAATCAACTCAATCCCCAGTGGTAAACACAACAATATCCTGGCTCTTGCCAACAGGACAGTTGTGCAAACTCACAGGCATGTTAGAATCACCCATATTTACCTTCACAACCCTATTAATAGGATGGAATGGCTTTAGGAATTAAATGGCTCTACTAAGGTGGGTTTTTGTCACAGTATTTGTTGATAAATAAAATTAGATTCAAGCAATATAAATTATGAGAAATAACTTTCCTTATAAACACTAGGCAAATTTTAAAAACTTTTCTGGGGAGGCCAGAATCTTTTATGCTACCAACATCCTGCCTGTTAATTCATTAGTCAGATTTACTCTATTCAAGCCACGTTGCTAGAAGGAGATTTCTTCCAAGATGAAGTAAGTCAGCTGCTGAGTAATGTCACAATTTCTGTAACAGTCTAGTGTCAAAAATGAAAGAACAAAGTACTTGGTCCCCTAAAGAATGGGAAGTTAGCACTTCAGGTGCACGGGGACCAGATGAGGACCATCCAGCACATAGGTATTAATTAGTACTCTATGTTATCATGTCTTTTGCGAACTATCAGCCAATTACCTTCTACTATGGCCAAATGGCCAAATGTCTTGAGAGCCTCAGGAAGTTACATCTGCTTTTAAGGCAATAAACAGATGCAAAGAACCTGAAGTTCCAGAATAGCAGGTCCAAAATTATATTCTGTTGAATACAAATAGGAGCTGTTTCATGTTCAGATAAGTGTGGAAACGACTTCACACAACATTCTCTCATACTGAAGTGGTTGAAGAAATTATAATACATCCACACAATGTATCTATGTAACCTTTATAAAGAATGAGATAGGGCTGTGTATTTTGTTAAATGGTAGTATACAACTTATATAACAGTGAGTAAAATATCGATGTTAAAAAATAAAAAGTGAACAACAAAGCATGTGTGTATAATGATTAACGTATGTATACATACACAAACATATGCATTCATTTGGAAAGTATTAAAGCGACTATAAAAGCACACCACAAATTATTTTTAGCAGCAATATTCAGGGCTAGAATTGTCTCAGAGAGAAGAATCTCATTTTTTTCTAGAAACTTCTGTATTATTTTAATTTTTATTACATTGATGTAGGTATTAGTCTTCTACAGCAATAATAATAAAATATCAAGAGTGGGTGGCTTAAGCAATAGAAGTTTATTTTCCCACAGTTCTAGAGGCTAGAAGTCCCACATGAAGGCCTGGGAGGGTCAGTTTCTGCTAAGGGTTTTCTTCTTGGCTTGCAGACAGCACCTTCTGGCTGTATTCTTGCACGGCCTTCCCTCAACACATGTGCACACGCGCACACACACATGCACACACACACACAGAGAGAGAGAGAGAGAGAGAGAGAGGAGAGAGAGAGAGAGAGAAATCTTCCTCTTCTCATGAGGCCATCAGTCCCATGGGATTAAGAACTCACCCTTATGATCTCATTTAATCCTAATTACCTCCTAAAGACCCTGTCTCCAAATACAATCACATTGGGGATTAGGGTATCAACGTACAAATTTTAGGGGGACTTAGTTCAATCTGCAGCATTCTGCCTCTGGCCCCTCTTGTGCAAAGTACATCCACTCCATCCCAACAGCTCTAAACGTCTCACCTCATTTTAGCATGAGCACTAAACTCTCAAGTCCAAATTGTCATCTAATTGTCTAAATCAAGTATGGTTGAATACAATTGCATTCAGAATACAATCCGAGACAAAATTTTTCTCCAACTGTGAGCTCATGAGACCAGAAAACTTATGTACATTGAAAACATATTAGGACAGGTCTAAGACAGACATTCCCATTCCAAAAGTGAGAAATCACACCAAGGAAAGAGATGACGACTCCCAAGTATGTCCAAAGCCTAGCAAGGCAAATTCTGTTCAGTTTTAAGGCTGGAGCATAATCCTTTCTGGTTCAATGCTTTGTCACCCTCATGACTCTGTCAGGTAGGGATCTTGTCCCAACACTCCAGGAAGAGGTGGCCTGACCTCTTGAAACCACGGCTGTGACGTCACCCAATCTTGCCCCTGGGCCTGTATCCTCTGGGTTGTGATGTGAGTGGTAGCCCTGATCATCTCTCAATCACCTTTGGAGTCATTCTTTCCTTTTCTTGAAGAACAGTTCATGTTTTTCCATGAACTAGTTTTGTTGTTCTGTCCTGAGGCATCCACAAATCTGACAGCCTGTCTTCACTTAGTTCCTTTCGCTCTATTCAGTTCAAGCTTTCGACTGCCCATATAACCTCATCATCTCCTTATCAAGTCACAGTCCAGGCACACTCTTGGTGTTCCCTTCAAAACATGCTTCCTCACTTTTTGCAATATAGATAGGCTGAGAATTCAGCAAATATTCAAGCTCTGGTTCCTTTTTGCAGTTCCTTTGTCAATTTCTTTCTTCTCTAGAATTTTCTCTAAGCACTCAGGAAGAACATAGCCACATCTTCAACATTTTGCTTAGAAATCGCCTCAGGTAATTATCCAACCTTAGTGCCTGCCAGTTCCACCTTCTACGAAACACTAGAAAACAGTTCACCCAAGTGCTTCGCCACTTCATAACAACAATGGCCTTTCCTCCAGCTCCCAATAACTTGTTCTTCATTTCCATCTCAGGCTCTGCCAGAAGGGCTTTGGAGGTCCTTACTTCTACCAACATTCTGTCCATCATGCTGCATGTATTCTCTAAGCAGGCGGAGGCTTTCTCTGCAGCTCTCCTCCTTTCTTTTTCAGCCCTCACCAGAATTGCCTTTAAAGTCCATATTTCTAACAATAGTGCCTTCACTGCAACCTAGGCGTTTTCTGGTGTGTACCTCCAAAATCTGTATTTGTCTGTTCAGGCTGCCCTAATAAAATGCCAGAGACTGGATGGGTTAAGCAACAAAAATATGCTTTTTCACAGTTCTGGAGGCTAGAAGGTCTGGCACGGTTGGTTTCTGGTGAATTCTGTTTTTCTGGCTTACAAACAGCTGGCTTCTCAGTATGTCCCCATATGGCCTTTTGTGTGTGTGTTTGTGTGTGTGTGTGTGTGTGTGTGTGTGTGTGTGTATGTGTGTGTGTGCATGCACGTGCGCGCACACACGTATGCAGGAAGAAGAGGAAAAAGAGAAAGGAAAATCTCTTTCCCTTCTTATAAGACCACCAGTCCTATCCTAGAGGATTAAGGTCTCATCCTTACGACCTCATCAACCGTAATTACTCCTAAAGACCCTGTCTTCAAATACAGTAACATTGAGGGTTAGGGCTTCAACATACGTACTTGGTGAGACATAATCCAGTCCATAGCAGTGTGCTCTTTTAGAGAAAGAAACACGTTTATCTGAACATGAAACATCTCGTATGTTTTTGTTAGTGATCTGCTTGACATTTAATCCCACATAACTTCCTCCAAACAGATCCTCAATTTTGTGCAGGTATTACCCCCCCCATGTGTACCCAGGTGCTTGAAGGAGAGCTCACCTCTTCTCCTGGCTGTCAATTAATGTAGGAATAAATCTAATACCCAATTCTGTCCAAAGATACGTGAGAGACAGTCCGTTTGGGGATTCTGAGGCAAGGCTCTTCTCACCTAAGAAAGGGCTCTAGGAACAAATGGCCACTCCTCTTCTTAAGGATATTGCTATTCTAGATTTGAGTCTATCCTTCCACCAGCTTGGGTATAAAATCAATGCTTAGTATAGCAGTGGCAAAGAAGGGATGAAACTAAGCCCATGATGCCATCACTGAGCCACTGAATCAACCAACCCTGACGTCCATCTGAACTCAGCTGCATGAAATAAGGTTTATTTCTGCTTAAATCATTTAAGTCAGAATGCGTGCTACATGCAGCCAAAGTCATAATACATGATACAATTTCTTAAAAATGTACAACACATATTAGCATGCTAAACATCTAAGATATCCTATGGTTTTTAAAAAATGTCTTGTGGCATTTGAACTGAAGCTCTCCAAATATATTTGATCATGGAATCCTTTTATTTTCTCCTCAGTAAGTCTTATGATCTTCAACAAAAGAGGATAGTTGTTGAAAGATATCCCCAGGGCAGACCTTGGATAGACTTAAGAAATATGGGCAAATGACAGAGTTTGAGTTGAACGAAAAAAAAAAAAACAGTAAAAATTCCCCAGGGGAAAAAATGCTTAAGAGACTTTTAAATCTTGCATAGTCAATATCTATATTTTTGCTATCCTGCCCTGTGGTTTAATTACCATTTAAACCCCATTTTGCCACAAGTCTTCAATAAAAATAGCCATATGGACATTTATTGGTGCACACTGAAAGAATGCTGGATTTTCCACCAGATTTGGAGTCACATTTCACTTTAATCTGAAGACATGGGAATGCCAGCAAGCCAGAAGATTTGCAGACCTTTAAGAAGTAATAATATATATACAATCTTTTTAATTTTCTAGGCATTATTTTGACAGAAAAATTATATTTGGGAGCTTTATATTCCCTGAATCCGATGAACAAAATAATATTAAATATGTGTAAGTGCAGTAAAAACTATCAAACCCTATGAAAAATAAACACTACAACATGGCCTCAACTTCAGAACAGTTACAGCAAAGGGCACACGTGTGTGCGTGTCTAATTTGGTCCAGGATGACTATAACCAAATTCAACCAGTCAGAGCTCCAAAACATCCCCCAACATGCCCTTCACCAAGGTACCCTTCGACTAGGAGTTATCATCACCATGATTTTACAAGGATTTGTGGGATGTTATGATTAACATCTCTCTTTCCTATTGATCTATAAAACTCAGGACAGAGACTATATCTTTTTCTACTCAGTAGTCCTTCCCCAGTGCCCACAAAATATCCAGCCTATAGTAAGCTCTCAATAAATGCATGATGAAAAAGTGAATACATGAGTGAATAAGGCACTTAAAAACCCTCATAGATCAATTGAAGTAAATCACTCATGCTTAGTGACTATAGTAAAAGAATGAATTTATACCCATCATAAAATAGTGTCTACAAGTGTAAGAGAACCTGTCAGACAGGATATTTGTATCAGGTTCTACAGTAAGAACTAAGTGACAAATGGTAGAAATATATCTCTTTCCTTACATATGTCTTTTGCCTAAGACCTTACTAGCTTGCTCCTTTCATGCCTAGTTTGATGAGGCTGGGACCATGATTGAATCACCATAGTGTAAATTTTCACACTCTGGCACTCCTGTTGGCAGAGAGGGCTACTTGTTCTGTGCCTGAGTACTGATCCATCTTTCCTCTCATATTAACTACCCAACACAGGATCAGTAATTTATCCCATGATTCATCTTGTCTGTTGGCTTTCACCAAGATTATCATAGGAAAATTAGTTATACAACTGGTGAGTGCTTCAGGAAGTTAGGTCTCCTGGTATACAGGGACACAAACACAGAGAGCATCCATTTCCAGAATGCTGTACTTCTCAAACCATCACCATGGAACTTCTAAAGCACATTAAACACAACAGCATTCCGGATCAGACACTGAAGGTGATGCTATGATTTAGCAAGGCTGGTGGAAAGCAAAAGAAAAGACACGGGAGAAAAGATCCCAAGACTTCCACCACATGGACACTGTAGGCTCGTAGCATGCATCACTCTTTCTTTGCAAATGCTTAAGCCCAGACCCAGACAGTTTGATAAATGAGCAGGATCACCGAGAACACTGAGGAAGATGATTGGGGAGTGGAATAATTGATAGACGAGGAGAGAGGTTTTCGAAAAATCTAATTATAGAGCAGCACAGCCAAACGATGAGTTCGCTGAGAAAGTGCAGATGTATTTCTGGGTTTGCACTCTGAACAAAAACCCCAGAGCAGAACGAGAAGAAAATGAGTCGTTCCAACAGGATGTGAGTAGGAGTGAAAGGAAGAAATTAAAAAATGGCAAAGTCAAGAGCCAGTATCAGGGCGGAATTCCTCACAGGAGGATGTATGAGTCTACAAAGATTCTGCCTCTTGCCTGGCAGGCTCATTTTCAGATAGACGACTGGAAACTGACCCAGTTACGCTCTGCTACACCTCTCCCTTGGCCTGATGAGCTGGCCAGAGAGGCTCTGTCATTTCCAATCAGGGTGATTGTTTAATGCAAACAACTCTGTGTTTATGAGAAGAGGATGGTTAGAATAAACATAGAAAATACTCCAAAGTGCAAACGTTTTGAACAGCCTCCAAAATTTGGCTAAAGGAGTGACCTTCTCCAGGGACACCTTGAAAGAATGCTCAGACGCCATTCTCTACACACTGGTCTTCTCCACCCCATTAGGAACACAATCCCTTGTTGCAGCGTCCAGCCACCTCTCCTCAAGGCCTTCCAGAGCCCTGGGTGAGAGACTCACAGATGCAGTCCCCGGCTCTGTGCCTGCGTATGAGCCTCAAGCACCCCCAGCTTGACATTAAGCCAAAGCTATGAAGAGGGGAGAGGTGGTTTCATCTAACGTGGGCTGCAGGGTCAAAATTAGAAAAAGGCACAAGTGGGCCAGAGTGACACCTTCAGTTTGCAATCATCTAATTTAGAAAAAGGGCTAAATGGGTTCTACTGCATCATTCCAATCTCCAAAGTAAAAAATTCTTCACCCAAGAGACCACATGCTCCCATTTCTATAATCATATTCTTTGGTCTCCATCTTAGTGCCTGTACTCTATCAAGTCCATTAGCATTTTATCTGGTTCTTTCGTTTCTTGGAAAAAAATGTTTTGGGGAAGCTGGGCAAAAATAAGGGGCAAGTTCAGTCTCCTCTCAGTGATGTCTCCAAATGGAACCAGAGAAAGTATTTCCATCCGGGGTGAAGATGATTCCCAAAGATTCCTTTGACGCCATCACAGTAGCTGATGAGATCACATTTACAAATAAATTCAGGTGCTATCATTTCTGCATTTATAATTACTTATTTTTGTAAAAAAAAATACATTAATTTTTTTAATATTTAAAAATATTTTTGACTAAAAAATGTGAAATAAATTAAGTACAAAATTAAAATCTCTTTGGTGCTTACGTGTGCTTTCAATAGAGATAATTGGAATGGATGGATAACGAACAGATCACTAAATAAGATTATATATGTGTGTATATTTTTATGCATTTGTGATCATCCTATACAAAGTTTTATAACCTGTATCTGCATTTTTCACCTATAGTATATTTTCAGCATTGTACTATAAATTTTTTCCTAACGTCTCATTTTAAATGACTGAGTAGTATTTGATTTTTTGTATATATCATTACTTACTTCATGAACAGGCTATGGTTCAATTTTTATTTCTAATCTTTTAGTATTAGAAACAATGTTGTCATAAATATCCATGAATATTAATATATGTTTTTTGTTTTTTGAGACAGAGTCTTGCTCTAACACCAGGCTGGAGTACAGTAATGCAATCCTGGCTCACTGCAACTTCCATTTTCCGGTTTCAAGCAATTCTCCTGCCTCAGCCTCCTGAGTACCTGGGACTACAGGCACGCTCCACCACGCCCTGCTAATTTTTTTGTATTTTTAGTAGAGACAGGGTTTTGCCACGTTAGCCAAGATGCTCTCGATCTCTTGACCTCACGATCCTCCTGCCTGAGCCTCCCAAAGTGCTGGGATTACAGGAGTGAGCCACTGTGCCCAGCCTGGATTATTTTAAATAAGAGTTTTAATAGTGAAATTTCTGGGTCAAAGGAATTCAACAGTTTAATAGCTTTTAATGTGCATTGACAGCTTTAGTGTATGAACAGATCTGTTTAACCACAGCCTTAATAAAACTTAGGTTATCATTTTTTTTTAGAATGATCCACGTGATAAGATTTACATGCATACATATACAAATGTATGTACATTGCATTACTGGTTTGATGTTTTCATTAAACGACATAAATTAAGGTTATAAACTTTTATTTTACTATTTAATTATGTATCATTATTGAAAATATTAATATATGGGATATATTTATATAAACATATAACAAAACACTTCATTATATGTAAAATTATATAAATTTAAGTGATCTGTACTTTATATATGAAATTACAAAGGCATTCTATTATAGATTTATAAATTATAAATGTACATATATTTATATATTTGTGTGTGTGTGTGTGTGTGTATGGGGGGGTTGCAGGAGTTTGGGGAGACAGGATCTCTGTCTGCTACCCAGGATAGAGTGCAGTAGCAAAATCACAGCTCACTGCAGCCTGGAACTCCTAGGCTCAAGTAACCCTCCGGCCTCTGCCTTTTGAGTAGCTGGTACTACAAGGCACATGCCAGCACACTGAGCTAATTTTTTTTTTCTTAGAGACAGGGTCTCACTCTGCTGCCCAGGCTTGGTGTCATACTCCTGGCCTCAAGCAATCTTTCTGCCTTGGCCTTCTAAAGCTCTGGAATTACTGCACCCAGCCCATGTGTTTATATGTTATTATAAATGAAATAAATTACTTCCTCAATATTAGGTAATAATGGAGGAAGATTTCCCAACGTATATAAATTTAAAAAGTAACGGAAAAATTTACAACAGAGGCAAGCAAAGGATGCCTGAGCCCGGATTTCCGAGGCCACTCTGGTAGAATTTTCTGTCATTCACAACTGTTGCAGTTCTTTGTCTCTCTACTTCAGAAAGAACAACATAATCCCTGGCTTCTTATAAATTATTCTCATTCCAGTTGCATTAATCTCTTTGACTTCTTTTCTACATTCAGGGTCATTATTACAAGCCTTTGCTCTCTGTCACAAATTAACTTTTTGCTGTGTCCATTCTGCTTCTATTCTGTTAATTTCATTTAAAAGCAGAATTTCTGTTCTCAATTTCTTTTTTCACGCTCTCTCTCTTTTTTTTTTTTTTTTTTTTTTTTTAGATGAAGTTTTGCTCTTGCTGCCCAGGCTAGAATGCAATGGTGCAACCTCGGCTCACTGCAACCTCCGCCTCCCATTCAAGTGATTCTCCTGCCTCAGTATCACAAGTAGCTGGGATTACAGGTGCCCACCACCACACCCAGACAACGGACAGAATGCCTCCTCAAGCGGCTCCCTGACCTCCGTGTATCCTGATTGGGAGTCACCTCCCAGCAGGGGCTGTCAGACACCTCATACAAGGGAGCTCTGGCTGGCATCTGGTGGGTACCCTTCTGGGACGAAGCTACCAGAGGAAGGAACAGGCAGCAGTCTTTGCTGTTCTGCAGCCCCCGCTGGTGATTCCCAGGCAAGCAGGATCTGGGGTGGACCTCCAGTAAACTCTAGAAGTCCTGCAGCAGAGGAGCCTGACCATTAGAAGGAAAATTAACAAGCAGAAAGAAATAGTTTCAACATCAACAGAAAGGATGTCCACTCAGAGACGCCATCCAAAGGTCACCAACTTCAAAGACCAAAGGTAGATAAATCCACAAAGATGGGAAGAAACCAGCTCAAAAAGGCTGATATCTCCAAAAACCAGAATGCCTCCTCTCCTCCAAGGGATCACAACTCCTCACCAACGAAGAACAAAACTGGATGGAGAATTAGTTTGATGAATTGACAGAAGCAGGCTTCAGAAGGTGGGTAATAAACTTCTCCAAGCAAAAGGAACATGTTCTAACCCTATGTAAGGAAGTTAACAACCTTGAAAAAAGGTTAGACGAAATGCTAACTAGAATAACCAGCATAGAGAAGAACATAAACGACTTGATGGAGCTGAAAAACACAGCACGAGAACTTCGTGAAACATCCACAAGTTTCAATAGCCAAATTGATCAAGCAGAAGAAAGGATGTCAGAGATTAAAGATCAACTTAATGAAATAAAGTGAGAAGGCAAGACTAGAGAAAAAAGTG